>JAVTVY010040305.1:0-18386 GCA_036873755.1 Hanleya hanleyi
AGCAATTATTACGGATACCTCTCGACAATATATATTTGAAACAAAAACTACAACCGAAAAAAATGTTCAGTGTTCACTTTACTTTATTATTCTCCTGGGAGGTATTTAAAAGATTTAGATTGATCCAATGTTAGTCATCTAAAGTATACTCACGTGATTCCAAGCGAAGGAAATGTTCTTATGTTCACCCAAGTTTGGCTAATAGAAAGATAAATTTCTCCTCTTGCGCAGAATATTCAGTTCACTTATTTCCCATTATATTATAACCACCGCTATGTTTTACTCTGTACCTCAGGGTAATTGTATGGTAGGCCTATATACTCACACGACATCGTCTGTTCACCAAACTTGAATTCCAAGGCTGTGTCCTCGTTTTTCTTAGCTCCATGAAGCAAGGCATCTTTCTTTTTCTCTGACAGGTGTAAGTATACATGTAGTTCTGTTTCTGTAATTGGCTGTTCAGTCTGGGTTTTCTGTATATCCTCTTGCTGAGTATTGAAAGATTTCAGAGCTTCGTCCATTCTTTTGATATGGCAACCGGCGCTACAATAGAAATATATAATATACATATATACATATACAGGTATAAAAAGAGCGGTCTTCTGATGTGGAGAAGGTGTATAAGGAAAAATAACAAATAGCCTTCTTGACTTTCTACATCATTCTCTTCCGACTGCAGTTTCGAACTTTGCGTTCTTTTCAAGGAATATTGTACAGTTGCAATGCCATGGGTTATATATACCGTAACGTGTGTACGTTAAACAGCAAATATACATATATACACGCGTAAGTCTTTTTAAAGTTGTCTTAAATGACGGATTTGCCATTTTTTTTAGGAATAGTACTCCATATATTGACGGTCCCAAATGTGAAGAGATTTTGTAGCTGAAAATTATCACATTTGCAATGGGCATAGGTAAATAGGCATAATTTGTTCAAGATGACGGGTATTGGGCCCATCATGACGTTCATTTATGGTCTCTTCTCTGTCCACTTTTCAACTTTGATATTTTTTTTTAATATCTGTTCATATTTTGGACCAGTCATAATAGAGTCTACTAATCTTAGCAACGGGTAATTAAGAATGATTTAATCTGACTGCATCTTTATTTCGCAGTTTTCGGAAATGATCAGCGCTAGGTATGTGATAGAGTTACCGTGTGTAAGATGTAATTTTATTATAGATTAGCACTTGAATATGTTGAAAGCATTATACATGAAAGATAGTTTAAAATAATCCGTACCTTATAAATGTTTCCTCTGAATCCTGCAACATAGAGTATAATGGATCATGTATAATGGATTATCAAATAACTAATTATTTACAACTTGATTATCGATCTTTTCCTGCGGACCTACAGGTACCTAATCGAACACAGTACCGGTACTACTAAACTAAAGTCGGGTACACACGATCATATTTTCTTTCACATATTTCAAAGTCGCGTGAATGAGACATCACTCAAAATGTCATAATAGCCCGATTTGAAATGAAAATATTAGGTTCACATGAACGACTACGGAAGGTGGAATGGAATGGAAATTAATGGAACACACAAAAAATATTGACAAAAATGCTAATGAAAGCACGATTCAAACTGCTCAAGGCTAGCCTTTGTACAGCGTCTAAATGAGGAGATGAACGATGCAAACGTTGCTCTAGTATCAGAAACTGGTGATAGACTTCGTAAACACACTAGGGAAATTCGGCAACAAATTAATACACCTGCACTAAGACATATCCATGTATGTGAACACATATGGGAATGTGGCAATTATATCTGGATATCAAATTCAAAATCATTCGTTTTTACAAAAAAACAACTGAAGAATGCTCCAAGAGACTGCAGAGGGAGCAATCTTTTATCCGAAAGTTTTCACCAGAATTCAATCGGCGACAGGATAGGATACATGCACATTGATTTATTTTTTACATTTGTAACGGGTGGGTTTGATACTGAATTTTAGTGAATTTCATCCCGTTGGTTAGAGTAAATCGTTTAATTTTGAGAATTAGAACTTTCATCGACTCTTAAAATTCGCGATATTAACAGCTCACAATAGAATAGTTACCTTAGATCTGCTATACTGTGAGTTTGCGACTCGTTTATATATGCCACACCCAGCTTAAATTTGCTTATCGTTATACGTTTATTATCTGAGAATAGTGTTAGAAATGTGGCATATTCAACCCCAATCATCGTCGTCCACATTTTGCAAAGATATTTCTCGCTTTAACTGATAGTCCACTAAAAGATATGGACAATCTCACCAGCAGGAAAACTATAGCATCTGTACTTCCAAGGTAATCAGCTCGCTCTTTCAGATAGTTGTCAATGTCTGTTGATGTTGACTGGAGCTTTTCCATTTCACCTTTTGTCTTTTCCATTAGGGAATCACACTTTCTCTGAATGATCGCCATGGCCTGTGATCTCCAGTTGTCCAAATCGGTTAAAACTCTCTGGTATTCCATCTCAATCTTTGTAGAATCATCCACGAAGCATTGCTTAAAATAAGTTGTTGGTTTATGTCTTATTGACAAAATTACTACATGTACATCGAAATACATACTTTATTGGTCAAGGAAATGGACCCCGAGAAGAAAATAAGAGATATTAAAGTCTGTCCATTTTAATTAGTCGTCTACTTTGGAGCTTGCCAGATATCAATAGTTTATTCTGCATAAATTTTCTTTTTGGCAGCGTGTGGAACAAGCTGAACTCTACAAGATGACTACTATTGATAATATATCACGCTTGAAATAACTGTGCAATTTTCTCAATATGAAACACCAGTACAATTGTTTCAGGTACCGGGCCTCAATCACATACATGACATAGGGAGACGTCATAATGTATTCATGCTCACTGGCGCAAATGTCATTGATGCCGTATAAAGTAGTAACAGGCCGTTCGTGGAAGTGTGGCGTATATCCCATGCTCAGTTAAATTATCGAATGATAAACCGCACACACCTCTATGACCGTACATGTCACTGTTGACCTTTGTGCTAGCGAACACGAATACGTTATGACGTCTCTCCATGTAATTGAGCTATGGTACATAAAACAATTGTACTGGAGTTTTATTTGGAGAGAATCACAAAGTTATTTCAAGCGTGATATATTATCGATATCACGAAGTGATGGTTGTCATTTTGTAGAGTTCAGTCTGTTCTACACGCAGCAAAAAAAATAAAAGCTCCAAAGTGTAGGCGACTAATTATAACGGACAGACAAAAGGACATAAATAGTCGGCGTGAAACATCCGAGAAATATAAATGCTCACGATTGTACTACTTTGTGTGGATATGACGCATATTAAAGCAACGCTTTTATATTTGTAAAACTCAACAGTCATGAGTACCGAAATTACCTCTGAATAGCAGATTAAAGAAAGAAATGAGAATCAGTACTCAAGTTACGAATTTACGTAGTAGACGATGCGTTAGAAAGACCTAGTCAGGCCATGGTACGACCCCGCTTGGCCATCCATGGATGATGGTGGTTCGTAACTGGCTCCCTCAGTTGTTGGGGGTGGGTAGCTTTTCGAGTGACAATATAGAGTGAACACATTTATGACAGATACGTAGTAACATATGATAATTATATATGAGAAAAAAAACATCAACACTTTGATCGAAAGCGCCAGCAGACGATACTGTTTTTCCATGACGGCGGGTCATGACGTTTGTACTCCGACGTAGTCGTGTGTGAAGTGGGTCTGTAACGATATCTCCTAACAAAATCAAGCAATGCATAATATAATTTAACCATGATTGGAAGACTGATCAACTTGTTCGAATGCACCAAATGTTTTAAGATTTCGCGAGATCCTGGTTGTAACAAGAAGCAATATATTTTGGAAAGTGGGTCGGAACTGACACTGGATCCAAACTGGCGACGTGACTGTAATATTCCTCGCCATAACTTGGCCTTCAAACAGTTCCAAAAAGCTATTAAAAACAATTAGAACAATTTTTCGAAAGCATCCCATGACAATTTATTCTGCATCCTAATGGTGATATAGTTACAGCAGATTATACAGATTGAGAATTCAAATAAAAGTTTGCTATTCGAGAACAGCTCCAACAAGCTATATGTTTCCATGCAAAACAGGAACAAAAATTTGTTTCCTTTAATCCATGACAGTTGATTTTATTAAGGCAGTCCGCTGGTGGTTTCGGGCTTTGGCGGCAATTCCCGTTGTTTTTGTCTGTTTTCCCCATTAGGTTATCTCTCTTTCCTATGTCAAGAGATGGGGGCAAAGGGTGTTGTGCCCCTCATATTTGAAAGTGGGAGCCAGTGTCCCCCGCTTCCTATGTCATTGATTGTAATCAGTTGAATGTCCAGGTTAGCCGGTCTCATGACCATGGTGATTGCTCATGACCATGGTATTTTGACGCGATCCGGCAGTTGTATCGATTATAATGATATATGTTTCATCATATATTGCACCCATAGCTGACAAAATACCGACTGGCTGCGCTTGAGCGAATCGTAGGAGCGACCACGTGTGATCATCAACCATGGCAGTCGACATTTATTGTAATCCATTTATCAAGGTTTTCTCTAAGGAAACGTCATGCCTTATCACTTTTCAAACCATCACGCCCCTCAGAGCTTCTCAAGCCTCGCCGCTTCCCCAAGCCTCACCGCTCATCGTAATATAGCAAAAAAATCAAATAAGCCAATTATAATATTTCATGTAATAGTTGACCTGATTATAACATTTACAGAAAAATGCTCAATACCCTCCTCTCTTCGCCTACGATTTTCTCCCATGATGCTTTGCAATTAATAAGATATACTCATTATTTCTTACATCAATAAAAAATACTCATCAGGTTTGATCAGTTCAACAGATCACAGTTGTGGCATGATAGCTCCGCGTTCCATTTGTAGCTCTTTAAAAAAACACGATCCTGGGATTAGATATATGTTGTTAGAAATGCGGAATAATTTAGGTCTATATTTACCTTGATGCCCTCCTCTTGTTTGGACAGTTCTCCGATACAGAAATTGAGTTCATCCAATGATTTTTTCAGCAGGTTTGTCTTCGTTATCACTCTTACCTGGTAAATAGCGAAGCATATACTATCGAATCCTTCAATTCATGGGGATGTTTTGTTTTATACACCATGTACGTATTTTGTTTTCTTTGTTCGTCATTTTAAATAATAGATAAGGTAAAGAAGATCGTATGAATAATTCAAATGTTCCCAGATGTTCCCGTACCAGACCAGCCCGAGATTTTCCAGTAACCCTGTTGATTATTATTTTTGTTTATGCAAAACTCCAAAGTTCTAATGTTTTATTCATATCACGTCGGTGTGACTACCAGCGACAAAGTGGTCTCAATGTAGCCTTTGTATAATGTTACTTCATCGAAGCATCATGCCGCATGTAGAGTGATACTTCACCAATTAGCCTGACACGGGACCAACCAGTCATTGATCTATCCTCTTCCTGCATAGTGTTATGCGAGAGAGCAGCAAGTTGCATTTCAGAATGTATGGTATGACTCGACCCAGGATCCCGCTCGCCAAGACCATAATACACTGACTCACCTTCTCCTCGTCGAAAGCAGTACTAGCTTCCTTAAGGCTGTGCGTACCATGGCTCCTTACACTACATGGATAGCAATAAAGCTTCCTGCACTCGCTGCAAAATACTTTAAGTGGCTCATCGTGTTCTTCACACGAAGGGAGGACTGCGTACTTCTCCGCCTCAACTAGATTATGCTTCGACAGCGACCCACGCATTGGATGACAAACAAGGAGGCATTCCTGACAATACAAACTTTTGCACGTGACACAACCTTTGACAGCAGCCTTCGGCCTGTCACCTTCACATAATGAACAGTCAGGTCCAGCATTGTCTTCCCTTGTCTCAGTCGGTACAGAAACTGTTTTCTTCATCTCACTCCGGTATTTCTCCACAATGTTCGCAATGGTAAAATGACAGGAAGTCTGGAGACGCCCTCTCCATCAAGATCCGAAGGCTTCCTGCAAATTGGACAACAAACCACTCTACTTGCATTCGGATCTAAACTCTTGGAACCACCAGTGGCTATTTCCTTCTGTAGCTGATTGTTAAAGGCGTCATCATTTGTTCGGTCTTCAGTTGTATCTGAGCTGACATATGCTTTGAGACATTCCCTACAGAAGCTGTGTTGACAGGACAGTTGGACCGGGTCTGTATAGATCTCCGTACATATATGGCAGGTAAGTTCTTCCTCCAAAACCTTTGGCAGATATTCAGCCATGTTCCTGACGCAAAAAATAAGCAGAAATCAATATACTATCTACTATCGTTTATGGTGACATGCAAGTCATGTTGCGTCCAACTATGCTACCCAATATATACGGTACGCATATCAAGACAACCGTCATGTTCAGAGATTCTGTTTTGAGGGATGCAGAATATTTTACGCATACTCTAACAAGGAATTACATAATAAAACTAAAGCATGTGGGCTATAAAATGTATCTATGTCTAACAGGACTTGCATACAGAAATTGTCTGATTTGGTAGGACTGGAAAGAACTAATAACAGCGCTGAATTGATCAGGGATGATTTCAAACTTTCGAACTATAGAACTAAATTATCAGCACATCTTTTTACATGTACCAGCCTGATACATGTAAGTAGGCCCTCTAATGGTATAAGCAAGCACACCGAGTCTCTCTCCCCCAACAATATCAGAGGAGTCAAATAGAAAGATTCTGATCAAGCTAGGAAAATACACGAGTACTACAAAAGCATTGTAGTTGAAGTCTAAATTCAGGAAATTGCTCAATGCAATTGTAATTTTGTGATGTCATTTTTTTTTCCAACTTTGAGCATAAATATATGCCGGAATATTCACAGAGCTATAATGGAATTTTCATAGAGCTTTCGAAGTTATAATATTGATTATTCCTAGCGTTATGCAACTACCATTTTGAACATGAGGCACCAGGGACGCTACAACCCCTTAACCCGTTACCAGTCCAGACCAAGATGTTTTTATGGGTGTAGAGTTTGGATGCATAGTATAAAGTTATGGCTTTTGTATACACTTTCGTATGAACCACTGATTGAATCATTGAGCTTAATAAAATCAATATCTAGCATCACAGGCATCTCTTTTGAAGAAAAAAAAATGAGGGAGGGAGGTTTTTTTATTTATTTTTCGTTTTGTCCAGATCGAATATAGCCATCTTTTCTGGCAAACCAATGCAGTAGTTAGAACAATTTGCATAAAACCAACAATGTTCTTTCAGTTACCATACCTTTAACAATACTATTTCCTGCAAATAAAACGAAATATCAAACAACTTATTGACTCAATGTTCAAGTACATAATTTTGGCAAAATGTTGAGAGAAATGTGTAAATACAACCAAAACAATTGTAGAAAAAGGGGGGATACAGTGGCAATAGAGTGAGATGGTGCCTGTGAAGCTATAAATTTATTTTAATCGACTTTGGTAAGCCTGTGGCAAGGTGTCGGAGTCCACATTGATAAGGCGAAAAAAAACGAGCTTTACTGTTTGACTCGTGAGGTATTAGCTGGTATGAAAATGGAGGGGATTCTTTGTTATATATGTTTGGAATTATGCTTACATGATCACTCCCCTCACCAAAACCCGCCCCATAATCACGTTTCGCGCACACTTTACACATATGGTATGACGTCTCATGTAGGGAACCCGTTGTAAATTCCCGGAAATCAACCGGTGCCACCGGTAGATGCAAGTGTACGAAACGCAATCCCAAGAGGCATCTCAGCACATATATATATATATATATCAGCAATTTGAGACGAATACGATGAGCGGTTCTCAAGTTATCGCCTGGAAATTAATTTGGGATTTTGCCACCAGGTAGTGTAGCCTGTCAGCACAAGTGGGCGAAACGCAATCCCATGCCACATCTCATGGCGTGTTATATGTATACAAAATTTGAGGACAATCCGATTACTGATTCTCAAGTTATTGCCTGAAAAATGAATTGCGAATTTTGCCACCAGGTGGCGCCACCTGTTAGAACAAGTGGACGAAATGCAATCCCAAGCGACAACTAATGGCATAAGTTATTGTGCGCAAACCCAATTTAGATTTTGCCGCCAAGTGGCCGGCGTCACGTGTAAGTACAAGTGAGTGGAACGCAATCCTAAGCGACATCGCATGGCATGGTATATACATTTCGAATTTGAAAAGAATCTGACAAGCATTTCTCGAGCAAGATATCGCCTTGAAATGAATTTCGGATTTTGCTATCCGATGGCACCACCTGTTGGCGAACTGTCATCACCAGCGACATGTCATCACGGCATATGCATACCAATTTTGAGAATAATCCGATGAGCGGTTCAAGTTATCGCCCAGAAACAAATTACAAATTTACCACCAGGTGTCGCCACCTCTAAGCACAAGTGGGCGAAACACAATCCCAAGCGACATCTCATGGCATGGTATATACATAACAAATTTGAGAAGAATCCATTGAACGGTTCTTAAGTTATTGACCGGAAACAAATTTTGAATTTTGCTGCTAGATAGCGCCACCTGTACGCGCAAGTGGGCGAAATATCCTAAGCGACAGCTCGTGGCATGGTATACATATATCAAATTGGAGAAGAATCTGATCAACAGTTCTCAAGTTATTGCCTAAAAAATGAATTTCGGATTTTGCCATCAGGCGGCGCCACCTGTTAGTGGACGAAATGCAATTCCAAGCGACAACTAATGGTATGTTATATGCAACCAAAATTTGAGAAGAATCCTATACGTGGTTCTCAAGTTATTATCTGGAAACAAATATCAGATTTGATATCTGACTACCTGTAGTCGTACGAGGATGAAACGTAATTCCAAGCGACACCTCAGGGCATGGTATACATGCATACCAAATTTGAGAACAATCCGACGAGCTAGTTCTCAAGTTACTGCCCGGAAACAAATTCCAGATGGACAGATGAACGGACACAAAAACGGAAGGATGGACAAGCGGAATCCAGTATACCCTCTATTATGGTGTTTGTTTGGGGTTGGGGGGGGGGGGTGCAGGTATAAAAAGTGACAAGGTATCCACATAAATGTGAAGTTGTGATCTTACAGCCCTGGCCTGAAACTTTTTGCCCACTGGGGATTCGTTCGTGTTTTGTTTGTTCGCTGGGGCTTTTGTGTGGATCCCAAAAGAATGCTGTACTGTTCTCATATTATTCATCATTATAACTTTCACTTATCGGCGAACGAGGAAACATTTTGTTGTTGCTGTAAGGTAATACAATTTATTATTGTTGTAAGTATACAATTCACTTCGTTATCAAGTTGGATAGATTCATTTCAGACACATATTATTAAATCTTTTAATTGTTTCATACATTTATTCAGACGACATAGCAAGTGAACACTGGCTTTATTCAATGTACCATTCAGAAATAAAGCCTCTGCACACTTTTAACGTAGATTTAAAGTAGGTCCGGGTTATCTCCCCTGTCACAGAGCATGCACACAAAACATTTTTTTGGTGCATGTAATATGTAGACATATGGACATCAGGGAAAACGCCCCATTCCACGAATATTTCGGAAGCAGAATGGAAAGAAAACATTTCTGAATACAGGGAAATTATTATGTAAATGATCTGACCACCACTGGATTTTAGAAACTTACCATAAGAAAATATTGAGATGGTCTTGAGGGGTAATCCTAAATCACGAAAATTCCCAACTGTAACTCAACACATATTTCACGAAAAAGTCATTGAATACTGGCAAAATTTCACATTGTTTTCTAAAACGAATTACACTTGTATCCGTATTATTTAATACTAAATTACTGCCGAACGCGCTTTCTAATTGAAATGAATTAGCCCCACTAAATCACTCAACCCCAGCCTCACAAAATCTGTGGATCAGCAGACGACATATTTTGATTAGAAAAGTAGTGCTACTGGAAAATTAACGAATACGCGCATAAAATTAGATAAATAAAAATGTAACTTAAACATATTAGACCTGAAATTATACACGAACATCAAAAACACAGAAACATTGGACACTATAAATAAGAAAGATTCAGAACGTTTTCTTATGGAGTAAGAACTCTATCTTGTACTATGTTAGCAAGACGAAGAGCCGGTCAATTTCTTCAGCATCCCTAAATGTATCTGACTGACCCTTCGGGTCAAATATTTAACCCCTAGGGGTTTGACAACTAGGGTCAAACATAGATACATAAAAACTATGCATATCTTACATTGAAATTGTTCAAACCCTTGATTTCGTAGTTTGTGATCTTAGTAGTTAGAGGAGCGTACTTTGTTCAGGAGACAGAGGGCGCGAGTCAAGTTTCTAACAGTCGAGGATGGAGCGCAAAGAGGGTGGTCCTGTCTGAAGCCGTGATCGTGGTTTTTATATAATGGTCTGTAAGTACGGTATTATTGCGCGACATGGGGAGTGGCGAGCGGAGTCTGAAGACTCGACTAACCTAAAACCATGTCAAAATTCCAAGGCATTATTACATGAAGCGTAGGCGAAACAGGCCCGTATAGCCAAGTGGGGTGTTCTGGGTTCGGGCGAACCCCCCTTTTGGAAATTTTATATATTTTTCTCCTATAAATGCCCCTTTCAAACACTGAAGCGAACCCCCTATTTGCCCCTTTTCCCATACAGCGAACTCCCCGATGTGCCTTTTTGGAGTGAAGGCGAACCACCCCTCAGTAAATCCTGGCTACGGCCCTGCGAACGGTCCAGTTTAAGAGAGATTCAAGAGAGTAAACTTCGTTTGATTGTTGGCCTGGTGGGAGCTGACGGACAATCTCGCTATGTTACCACATACGTGAATGGTCGATTGTGCAGAAAGAATGAAGACCTTGCGTCGAACATCAAGAAAGAATATAAAAGAAATTACAACATAAAACTCAATTCGACATAATTAGGCACATTGAGTTCTCATCTCTTCTGTGGCAACACCATCTTCATATTAAGTTTTTTGCCAACCTATCCACAGCGCATGCCCAGTTTTCTCAATCTCACTACATGTATAAACATCCCACCATTTTTATTCCTTCACATTTCGCTTTACTGGACAACAGTGAACGATTGTCACTCGCAGTTTCCAGTCAACAGTTTGTGCAGTGACCTAGCATAAGCATTCTCGACTACTCTGAGTTAATGATCTCTATCCCTTCATGATGTGATGACGTAGCTGGGACTATATCACATGGAGAATTTGGACTCGCCATAGTAAAACGTGTGTTTTAACCCAGTGACTTGGTGGGATATTTTTTTTAATGTTTTAGTAGAGCCTGACCAAAGGGTGAGTGGTAAGTTTTAGCCACTAGCCCAAGAGATATCGAAAACAGTTAGGGTGGGCAGCGGGGGGGACATCTACCGATACAAAAACGTGACCTCCACCTCAATGTTTGTATGCGAAACATAGTCCACTCACAAAAAATGCAAATGTGGGTAGAAAACTGTACTGAATATAGACCGCACACGAATGCACAAACAGACGGACGGAAATCGCCATCACAAAATACATCCGCCTTTAACGGGCGTATAAAATTTAACTATTCTGCAATCAATTATGAATAAATTACCTTCACGGTCAGACCAATTTTGACAAGATCCAATTCAATTTTCGCCTGTTGAATGAATCTTGGCATTGTAGTGATGTCATCAGAAGTGCATCTTAGATTTTGTGTCCATACCTTATGTATAGAATTGGTGATCTCTTGGTGCCCATGGCCAAAAGATGAAATGCATTTTCTGTTGATTGATATTTCACTAATATTCTCATAATAGTGTGTTGAGACAGTTCACTCTCAGAAATATTCATGGAAAAGAGCTCAACTGATCAGGTTGTACATGTATTCCCACAACTGAATTTCAGTGATTTTGGCTGAAATTCAGGGCTGATTACCTGAATTTCAGGAAAAAGATCCCTGAATGAGAAGATTTTCTCTGAAATTCAGGAAAATTTATCATCCTGATTAGTAAGTTCCCGACCCTATTCAGGTATGTAAAATCCCCCCAAAAATCAGGTAATTTACCTTTAATTCATGGTTGATATACCTGAATTTCAAGAAATTATCCATGGATTTAAGGTAAAATCCCTGGAATTGATTGTGGATGTGCAATCTGATCTATTCAGGATTATTCTGTGAATATTTCTGAGAGTGTGTGTCTGAATTTAATGGGATAATTATTTGGATTGTTTGGTCAATTGCGTGCATTCATCCCTCATAACCATGACCACTTTTGTTTATCTTAGTAATTAACATATGTAAGTTTTTCTCAGTAGAGATCAACAATATATATTGATATATTTGTTTCACATTCTGCACTTAAGAAATTCAGTATCAGAAGTATTCACCTCATAAAGAAAATTGGGAAAAAACAATGAAAATTTTATACCATTTCAGCTTCAAACATGTCTGACAGAATTCTGGTCACAATTTCAGTCGCCGGACTTTCCAAACATTCAATGAAGACAAGTTATATGCTCCCTTATATCCTTTTGTACCTTTTGTACTTCATTTGTAGAGAACGTAAAATTGTGCTTTAATTTGTTCACGTGTAAACGCTTAATTTAAAGATGATCGGCTACATGTACGCACAATGAAACGGATCTTGAGCCTATTTGTATAAGCCCCGGAGCAGGGGATCATGGGTAAATTCAAAATGGCGGCCATGAGGGGTACCAGAAAAGTTATGTTTTCGCCATATTTCTTCAAAAATTACGCAAAAATTCAGCCTGATGATTCAACGCGATTCTTTGCGTTTTACTGAAACCATATGTCTTAATATCGCCAAAAAACACCCCCTGATTTGTTCCCCCTCCCTCCCTTCCCCCATTAACCCTACCAGGCCTGGGGGAGGGGGGGTCAAAATGCCCCCCCCCCATACCAAACTTTCTACGATATCTCCGTAACGCCAAAAAATGAAGAGCTGAAACTCTGCGCCGTTATAGGTTATCATATTGGGGTCATTTTGAGCCTATTGGCGTAACCTCACGAGCAGAGGATCATGGGCAAATCCAAAATGGCGGCCATGTGGGGTACCATAAAAAGTGATGTTTTCGTCATTTTTCTTCAAAAATTTTGCTTTTCTGTACGGAAAAGTGGGTAAAACTTATTTTATTTCATATCAGATGATTATTTACTAATTTATCATGTAGTTTTTGCGAAAAAAAAACAAAAATAAAAAAATCGAAGATTTTGACTGAAAAATCGTCCAAAAAATTTTTAAATTTTTTGTTTAGAGCTTGACCCAAAGATATAGTGTCTTAAGTTTCAGCCCTCTAGCCTTACCGATAGCGAAAATATGGGAGGGGGGAGCACTTAGTACACGTTTTAGCACGATTATGCGAAAGCAACATGTGTCCAGTGCAGGTGTTCATTGGGAGATTCCATTTCGCAAGTCGGATGAGGAAAGGGACGTCTGCTTTCATACAAGTAACAATCGAATAAAACAAACAAATAAACTACTAGATGAAATCTCTTTCCCAAGTTTAACTGTTGCTTCCATCGGGAAATTGATTAACAAATCGACACAAATAGACATATATCCACGCACACAGCTGTCACAGCTGACAGTATCACTCTTCTTTTTTTTGTCAAAGTTTAAAATATGTTTTCAACCTTTCATTATAATCCTTGTTGGCATCACTTTAGGTAGTGCAATATAATAGAAAAAATGTTTTCATATGCGTGCTCAATGGTTATTTTAGTTTGGGAAATTTTATATTTTAGGGCAAGGGTCGCCCCTATCGATTTCGAGCACGAGGCTTGCAAGGGTAGTTTGCTTCGATTAATTCATGGATGAACTAATGTTTTGGCATTCTAACCCGTTGAAACCATATGTTACGATAGTGAGGATGATTGGGACGAGTGAATGTAATTTTCTTATCTGTTTCCGACGTTGTTTATCTACTACCGCATTGAGACATGGAAAATTGCACCCCATGACTCTGATGTCCTACAATCAGAGGCAGGTTAACTTGACTAGGATCACGGACGAATCTCCTAGACTAGACTAGCTCAACAGCAGGGTTAAGCCACTTAAGGGGCAATCCCCCGTGACTAGGACTAAACTGCTAAACCACTTCCTGTCTCGGAAATGGGACGAACAGACTCTCTTAGCCGGTCGATACTTCATGTAAGAGAGCACGAGAGAAGAAGCATAGTTCAACAGGATAGGGATATTATTTCTGAATCCTTTATGCATGAGCTTGACATCGTAGAACAGTTTTGTGCCATTTTTGTGCCACTATCTTCAATACAATGACACAAACTGTGACAACATTATACACCACATTGTTAAAGGAATACTTCATAGGGAATTCATTTGATTGTTCTACATCCCCTATACACTAAGCACATGACAGCGGCTTTGCATTGTTCTACACTACCTTGTCACTGACAGCGGCTTTGCGGTCCTATACACTACCTTGTCAGTGACAGCGGCTTTGCGGTATTCCAGACTACGTTGTCAGTGACAGCGGCTTTGCGGTCTTCTGCATAATCCTTTTATTGATAGCGGCTTTGCGGTTCTCTGCATATGGAATCATGCAGTCCTCTTTGTTATGTTCAACACTACATTCTATGCTACCTTGTCATTGACAGTGGCTTTGCGGTCTTCTACTCTACCTCGTCAGTGACAGCGGCTTTGCGCCAGTCTTCTACACTACCTTGTCAGTGAGAGCGGCTTTGCAGTCTTCTAGATTACGTTGTGAGTAACAGCGGCTTTGCGGTCTTCGGCATAATCCTTTAACTGATAGCAGGTAGCAGTTCTCTGCATACGGACTGATCTAGTCATCTTTCTTATCTTCAACACTACATTATCGGAGACAGCGGCTTTGCGCTCTTCTACACTACCTTGTCCTTGACAGCGGGGTTGCGGTCTTCTACACTACCTTGTCAGTGAGAGCGGGTTTGCGGTCTTCTACACTACCTTGTCAGTGAGAGCGGGTTTGCGGTCTTCAACATAATCCTTTCATTGGTAGCAGTTTAGTGGTTCTCTGCATACGGAATCATCCAGTCTTCTTTCTTATGTTCAACACTACATTGTGAGAGACAGCGGCTTTGCGGTCTTCTACACTACCTTGTCAGTGACAGCGGCTTTGCGGTCTTCTACACTACCTTGTCATTGACAGCGGCTTTGCGGTCTTCTACACTACATTGTCAGTGACAGCGGCTTTGCGGTCTTCTGCATTATCCTTTCATTGATAGCGGCTTAGCGGTTCTCTGCATATGGAATCATCCAGTCATCTTTCAGCTGCTTAGAGGTCTTCCACACTACCTTGTCATCGACAGCGGCTTTGCGGCCTTCTACACTACCTTGTCAGTGACTGTGGCTTTGCGGTCTTCTACACTACCTTGTCAGTGACGGCGGCTTTGCGGTCTTCTACACTACGTTGTGAGTAACAGCGGCTTTGCGGTCTTCTGCATAATCCTTAGCGGTTCTCTGGATACGGAATCATCCAGTCATCTTTCTTATGTTCAACACTAGTCATTGACAGCGGCTTTGCGCTCTTCTACACTACCTTGTAATTGACACCGGCTTTGCGGTCTTCTAAACTACCTTGCCAGTGACAGCGGCTTTGCGGTATTCCAGACTACATCATCAGTGACAGCAGCTTTGCAGTCTTCTGCATAATTCTGTCATTGATAGCGGCTTAGCGGTTCTCTGCATACGGAATCATGCAGTCTTCTTATGTTCAACACTACATTGTCAGAGACAGCAGCTTTGTGCTCTTCTACACTACCTTGTCAATGACAGCGGCTTTGCGGTCTTCTACACTACCTTGTCATTGACAGTGGCTTTGCGGTCTTCTACACTACCTTGTCAGTGACAGCGGCTTTGCGGTCTTCTACACTACCTTGTCAGTGACAGCGGCTTTGCGGTCTTCCAGACTACGTTGTCAGTGACAGCGGCTTTGCGGTCTTCTGCATAATCCTTTAACTGATAGCAGGTAGCAGTTCTCTGCATACGGAATGATCTAGTCATCTTTCTTATCTTCAACACTACAATGTCAGAGACAGCGGCTTTGCGCTCTTCTACACTACCTTGTCCTTGACAGCGGTTTTGCGGTCTTCTACACTACCTTGTCAGTGAGAGCGGCTTTGCGGTCTAGTTTAAAACCAGTTTTCCTGAGCGACAGGTTGCAGCCACACTTTGACAATGTGTATTCTCTCAAACGACAGATTGCTGCGACAGTTTAAAACTGTTTTTCCTGAGCGACAGTTTGCAGCGACACTTTGACTGGGTATCTTCTGTTTGGAGATGGATTGGACATGCGAACACTGGCACCTTTCTACACCTCTCAAACCGGACAGATTTTCTTGTAACACTTCCTATAAATGAAAACTGTTGATTGGGTAATGTAGAAATGTGAATTGACATGCTATATTCTGTCGGACGACAGATTGCTGTGACAGTTTGAAACTGTTTTTCCTGTGCGACAGTTTGCAGTGACACATTGAAACCGTTTCTCTGGAGCGACAGATTGCAGTGACACTTTGACAACGACAGATTGCTGCGACAGTTTGAAACTGTTTTTCTTGGACGGCAGATTGATGCGACAGTTTGAAACCATTCCTCCCTAACACCGCTTTGACACTCGACTTCACATACATTCCTCTCTAACACCGCTTTGACAGTCGACTTCACATACATTCCTCCCTAACACCGCTTTGACAGACTTCACATACATTCCTCCCTAATACCGCTTTGACACTCGACTTCACATACATTCCTCCCAACACCGCTTTGACACTCGACTTCACATACATTCCTCCCTAACACCGCTTTGACATTCGACTTCACATACATTCTTCCCTAACACCGCTTTGACACTCGACTTCACATACATTCCTCCCTAACACCGCTTTGACACTCGACTTCACATACATTCCTCCCTAACACCGCTTTGACATTCGACTCCACATACATTCCTCCCTAACACCGCTTTGACAGTCGACTTCACATACATTCCTCCCTAACACCGCTTTGACATTCGACTTGACATAGTCCTCCCTAACACCGCTTTGACACTCGACTTCACATACATTCCTCCCTAACACCGCTTTGACTCGACTTCACATACACTCCTCCATAACACTGGTTGACACTCGACTTCACTACAATCCTCCGTAACACCGCGTTGACACTCGACCCCATGTACATTCCTCCCGAACACCGATTTGACATTCAACTAAACATACACTCGACTTCATGTACATTTCTCCCTAACAGCGCTTTCACATTCAACTTCAGGTACATTCCTCCCTAACACCGCTTTGACACTGCAATTCAGATATATTCCTTCCTAACAGTGCTTTGAAACTCAACTTCAAACACACTCATGCCGAACACCCAGCTTCGACATTACCCTAGCTTTGGTAGAGAAATTATCTGACTTCTATAGCTGAAATGACCCTAAACCTGATAGTTATGAAGCATACCTAACCCTAAGTCCCAATCCCGCTTTGACACTCGACCTGACATACATTCCTCCCTAACACCGCTTTGACACTCGATTTCACATACATTCCTCCCTAACACCGCTCTGACAGTCGAATTCACATACATTCCTCCCTAAAACCGCTTTGACACAACTTCACATACATTCCTCCCTAACACCCCTTTGACACTCGTCTCCATGTACAGTACAGGCCGCGTCACAATTCAAGTATACCGCGGCAACACTGCGGGAACAGAGCCCGGCAAGGCTTCTGTGTTACCGCGGGACTGCCCAAGATTATATTATCAGCTGTGAAAAAAGTGCCGACAGCATACCCCCAATGACCGGTCATCGAGATTTTAACAAAAGCTGGCGCTCCATGTTGTCACTGGCTAGTCTCGACAGCATTGACTGGTGATTTACGGGTTTACAAAGGCTAGCGCTCCATGTGTCCGTGCGTGAATACAGGCCAGCTTTGTGGATTGAAAACGTCCAGAAGTAAATCAAGATACATTACGGTACTCAATTGAATTAAATAAAACAAATGGTAAGTGTTCACAATCACGTGTGCATGTTTATCATTTTCCCAATGTTTGAACGACCCGGTAATGGAGTGCCGGTAATAACCGCTTTGCGAAATCTGTCGCCTTGAATGGAAATTTCTCAGAAAAGAGATCGGCGTGAAAATGACATGCCGAAGTGGGTACATTCCGTATGTAGGTCGACAGTAGTGCGTGATCGTTGATCACTGCTGTGGTATTTTTCGGCCTTGTTAATAGCTGCCAATCATCCCAAAGTGCCACACGTGGAGCAAACATTTATATTTTCATGGTAATATCCATTTTTGAGTGTATTATGTCGAGTGCTGGTGTTCGGTGTCTTGTACATTTCAATTAATTAGCTGCCAATCATTCCGAGAATCTTAC
>JAVTVY010040306.1:0-18452 GCA_036873755.1 Hanleya hanleyi
GTGTTTTGCTGATTATTCCTGAATCCGGCAGCAATATTGGGCGTACTTCACTGCAACCTAGCTAAGAATGTTTGTAAACTGCGGTACGGGCTCATAGTCCCTAACGACGCCATAATTAGTTATCGAAATGTATTTCGCCTTATTAAAAGAGCTAACAGATTTTTATTTCTGAAAAGAAAACTGAACACCGTATTTAATCGAAATCAATACGCCATACACATCTATAGTAGGGTGGAATAAAATATCATTATGTCGAGTATATTTGAAAAAGAAGATTGACCTGGTGAATGTACATTTGTTAAGTGATGTTCTGGTTTTAGGATATATGAATAATTGATATCCTTCAGTGATTAATATGCAGGAGAAAAGTGACTCCGAAAATATTAGCGAAAAGCATTTTGTATGTCGAAATATTGATCTACAAATGCTTTTCACTAATATTTGCGGAGTCGCTTTCCTCCTGTATTATGCCAAGTTAATCAGTGGATCCTAACACTTAATTAATAAAACAGACACAAGGGGAGATTAATCCTGCTTGGAGTTTGAGATTTCCCATGATGCACTGCTGTTTCTAGAATACTTACATTCCGAATAGTTCATTCCCGATGTGATGTTCACTAGTTCCTTCCAGATGTGATGTTCAATAGTTCATTCCAGATGTGATGTTCCATAGTTCATTCCAAATGTAATGTTCAATAGTTCATTCCAGATGTGATGTTCACTAGTTCATTCCAGATGTGATGTTCACTAGTTCATTCCATATGTGATGTTGAATAGTTCATTCCAGATGTGATGTTGAATAGTTCATTCCAGATGTGATGTCCACTAGTTCATTCCAGATGTGATGTCGAATAGTTCATTCCAGATGTGATGTTGAATAGTTCATTCCAGATGTGATGTCCACTAGTTCATTCCAGATGTGATGTCGAATAGTTTCTTCCAGATGTGATGTTGAATTTAGTTCATTCCAGATGTGATGTTCACTAGTTCATTCCAGATGTGATGTTGAATAGTTCATTCCAGATGTGATGTTCAATAGTTCATTCCAAATGTGATGTTCACTAGTTCATTCCAGATGTGATGCTGAATAGTTCATTCCAGATGTGATGTTGAATAGTTCATTCCAGATGTGATGTTCACTAGTTCATTCCAGATGTGATGTTCAATAGTTCATTTCAGATGTGATATTCAATAGTTCATTCCAGATGTGATGTTCAATAGTTCATTCTAGATGTGATGTTGAATAGTTCATTCCAGATGTGATGTTGAATATTTCATTCCAGAAGGGATGTTCACTAGTTCATTCCAGATGTGATGTTGAATAGTTCATTCCAGATGTGATGTTGAATAGTTCATTCCAGATGTGATGTTCAATAGTTCATTCCAGATGTGATGTTCAATAGTTCATTTCAGATGTGATATTCAATAGTTCATTCCAGATGTGATGTTCAATAGTTCATTCTAGATGTGATGTTGAATAGTTCATTCCAGATGTGATGTTGAATATTTCATTCCAGAAGGGATGTTCAAATATTTTGCATTACAGTGTGATGTTCAATAGTTCATTCCAGATGTGATGTTCAATAGTTCATTCCAGATGTGATGTTCAATAGTTCATTCCAAATGTTGTTCAGTGGTCCATTCTAGATGTGATGTTCACCAAACGGACTAGCTCATCTTCGATTATTCAGTATATGATTACTTGATTGTTAAATTAGCAAGGACTGTAGCCTTTACCAATGACTGTAGTGAACGCAACTGCACGAACGAGATGGTGAGTGTTTCACTTGATTCAGGCTGACCCCGATCTACATGATCAACCACCTGATGTTTTTCTCCTGCCTCTACAAGTATGTGATCTCGGGTCCCCTCGCTCCCCGGGATATGATGAACGCTGAAAATTGTAAGGTGAATTGGTGGACCAACCTGCTCTACATCAATAACCTGGTCCGTGTGGACGACATGGTAAGTGAGCGATTTCTCCATGGTGTTTGTACGAGCAGTCCTCTGGCGTGGATCGAATACTTTATAAAAACGATTCCAAATTGCTGATTCAATACAGTATTTAGCCATATTGACTTCACGGATTCCTGGCACTGTGCCACCATATCTGGTAGAGCCTCTCTGATTTCGCTCAAGCTATGTGCTCGAGGTCACATGAATCATCGTGTGAATTTATTCATGAACTGCATATGAACACCCACAGCAGAATTTCAACTAAGTTTATGACTGGAAACAACTGGGATGTTAACCCGTATAAGAATATTTTAAGCATTGATATTGAGGAACACAACACCAAATTCTGCTTTTCCAACATCGTTGAGAACGACTGAATACATTGGAAATGTGATTTGGTATTGATACGGATAATTCGGACCGGTCGACCTCCGACCAAATGTCGAATCCGACGTTCTGTGATAAATATTAAAAAAAAAAAAAAAAAAAAAAAAAAATAGGTAAAGCACTTCTGATAGTGGATCAGAAAAGAAAAGTCTTCGATAAGCCGTCTTTCGACAACCCTATCACAATAGACTATTAATTTGGAATCTAGCCGTGAAATCAAAATTATTCGCCATCGGTTTTATTTCGAGGCGCGTATTCACTGACATAACAACTTTGAGCGATGGGCATGTCATGATTTAACCGATATCCACATTGGAACCCACGAATGGGTAGAACAGGTTGTTGGTTGAAATGACGTTGTCCAACGATTAATTCTCCTGAACATTTACTTTTCTAACAAACAATGTTTCATTAACTTACTATATAAGGCAAGGAAATCAATCCGTTCATTTTTTATTTTTTTTATTATTGTTATTATTATTTTTTTCCGATGATCAGTGCATGGGATGGACCTGGTACCTGGCGAACGATATGCAGTTCTACATCATATCTCCTCTATTCATTCTGTCTCTGTACTAGTAAGTATACTTTAGTTTTGTTGGTCGGGTATTTGTACACCAGCCAACCTGTGTCGTGTATGTAGACGGCAAAATACACAAGTTCCCCATCGACGAAAACAGTGTGCACACCGTGGTATGATACCATAACGGTGAGTATCTTTTCAATGTAACGGTACCATTCCGGTACCAGAACGGACGGACGGTAGTCTGCTCCGGTATTATCATGCTACCGTTACAGTGAACCGGAAGTCACCGTTATCGCACCATACCGCCATGCACACAATGGTTTCACCGACGGGGAACTTTATGTGTGATAACAATTTATTATAGAGCATATTCCTGTTCAGTCGGGTCGTCTACGGCCTATTTTTGTATCTCCATGCTGTTTAAATGAACAGGTATAATTAAAACCTGACTGGGATACATTCTAACTATCGGTAACGCCTTATATATCCATAACGATGAAAACAAATTTTGGACGATGCCTATCTATTGAACATCAGAGAATGGTTCCATACCTTTGTTGATTATGTTTATCTGTTAACCATCATTTCGTTGGTCTTTTTCAGCTTCCCCGTCATTGGCGTAATCCTGTGCTCGCTCTTGATTGGGGCACACATCACCTCCTCGGCCGTAATAGAGAACAAAGGCGCGGGTAATATGCTGAACATGTAAGTGAAAACACATTTGCCTATGGAATTTTCGCTTTAAGTATTTTTTTCCCGAATTTCGCGAAAAGATAAAACCGTGAAATCACGTATTACATTAAATACGAGACTGATACCTTTTCGAATTATTACGGACTGAGACAAAATAAAGCATATTTTCGAATTTAATTTGATAGACTGATTATAATTATATAAGAAAGATTATTGGACGTTGCATAAGTAAAATTAGATATATTGTCGTAGTCTAATAGATCTTTGCACACAACGCCTAATGCCCACTGTCTATTTGTAATGAAACATATTCTGATCGACTGTATAGATTTTAAGATAGCAAGAGATTCTTTTTAACGAGCAGCTACTTTAGAAGATCTTTTTAGTCGGGTAAAAGAAGATTGTATTTCAGGTTATTTGAGAGAAATCGGTTTGTTGTATAAATTTTAATGTGTGTACATGTTTTTAATGTGTTGTGTTGATTACTTCTGGATTGCTAGGTTATTAACTTGTTTTTGTTGGACTACTTAACATTTTGCTTGATCGTCGCTATATAGCTGAAACCTTAATTCTTTCACTCGCTCTTCTTCTTTGAAAGTCCACATTGATAGTGTATGTATGTATGTACCCTAACAGAAAATATTATGAATAATTTGCAATTGCATTGAGTAGAAAAGAGTTTGAAGAATATATCGTTTGTCAAGTGTCCAAGAACCATCATACTCCGTATCTGAGAAAAGCCTATTCTGAGAACGTAAAGCTCTCATGAAATTCGATGACAGTTCTAATAAATCGATCACATTTTAATATCATATTTCCGAAAAAACTACGGTCGAATTACCATTAATTTCGTTCAGTCCCCTGTATCACATCTTCATTTTATCAAGCCAATTTCTACGTTCCCACTTCGAACTTCCCTTGATATATCTGGCCCCTTTCAATGTTCAAAGAACTCATAAATAAACACGAGACGTCACTGACCTCGAAAACATTTGAATTTCGAAATGGGTCGTAGAGGAGGGTTATTGATTGACTGACCTATATATTGGGCTATATAATACAAACACCATATATTAGGAGGAATGAAACCGCTAATTGAGGATGATGTCACTCTACACACAATCGGTGTGTAGATTCTGATTGGTTCGTCGAACGTTCGTAGGTGAAATTAACACCTCGGATTTTGAACACTGAACGGGGTCAGATAAATCAAAGCAGGTTCGAAGTGGGTACGTAGAAATTGGCTGCATAAAAGGAAGATGGCTGTGTCATAACTCCTGTGAAATGTCTTTCTCAAAACAGCCAAATGTTCAGGAGGATATTTGTACCAGAAAATGCATCTTTTACATTGACAGAAATGAGAATCGGCCCGTGAACTACTACAACGATCTCTATGTCAAGCCGTACTGTAGAGTTGGTTCCTATGCTATCGGTCTCTTACTAGGCAAACTCATCCACAAACGAGGCGACATCAAGCCAGGCAAGGTATGATTATAATGCATGTAATAACCGAAATGAACTACTGTGGACATGGGTCGAATCTTTGCCTCTATATATATATTGTATCACATAACATGCACTTTAGTCATGTTAGAGAGAACCACTTCTCTAAATGGAGGTAAAAAAAAAGTCGTTTTTGTCCAAGAAATTCAAGAATTTATCGAATGAAGAGACATTCGTCATAGGCGACCATGGACATACATATCCGCATGGAATGGTATTGAAAAACAAATTGTCATCTATCAAATTTGCATAAGAATAGACATGTTTTGTTCTCTATTAAACATAAGTCCACGCGCACTTCCATTGTTTAACCACCGTTACAACATGTAGTAATATATAAATTAAGTCGCCTGAAGATCTTGGAGTGTTATGATGAAGAAGTCAGAAGTTATTAAGCAAAAACGACGTTTGTACCTTCATTATAGAGAGGTAGTTTTCTGTAACCTGTTAACCCTATCTGGCCTGGGCTATTTGGGACCTGTTGTGGCCTGGAGGAGACCAAAATGCCCCCCCCCCTAATTATTTTTCTTAACCCTTGAGCTAGGGAGCTGAAACTTACCACACTATACCCTTGGGTCAAGCTCTACCAGAAAATGTAATAACATTCAAGATGGTCGTTTTGATGACGTCACAGTGTCGTCATTTTTAAAAACGGCATTTCTTGGTCGATTTTTCGGTCAGATTTTCCGAATTTTTTATTTATGCAATTTTTCCGCAAAAACTGCATGATAAATTAGTAAATATTAATGTGATGTGAAATAAATAGTTTTTGTCCACTTTTCGTCGCGGAAAAGCAGAGATTTTGAAGAAATATGACAAAAACATCACTTTTCTGGTATCTCGCGTGACCGCCATCTTGAATTTTCCCATGATCCTGTTCCGGGGGTTATGCAAATAGGGTCAAAATGACCCCAATATGATAAAAGGAATAGTCACGGAGTTTCAGCTCTCCATTTTATGTCGTTCCGGAGATAGCGCAGAAATTTTGATGGACCCCCCCCCACCCCCCTCCCTCTCGAGGCCAGGTATTGTCCAGTCAATGCAGCTAAATTCTCGGCAAACCCACCACTAATTGCAACAGAAACGAAACCTGTTGGAATGTGTTCAGGGTGCTACCCTTGATGATATATCAAAAGTCTTCTAAAGTCTTTGGAGTGGAACAATATTTTTTTCACAGTTTAAAATAGCATATATAATCAAGATCTATGAAAATTGCGAAGTAAAAAAGTAGCCATTGCTCTGCCTGTGGTAAAGCTATCAACATAATTCTCGTGTCTATACCTATGTTTATAGGCTCTGTCTTTTTAAGTGATCTAGGGGCTCCTTATGCCATTTTAGAGGGGTACCCTACCCCTGATCCCCTCCGATGGCGATGTCCCAAGTTTTACTTTCAATGGCTCCAAACCCTGATGACGTATTATTTCTCTCTCAATCACGTGATGAATTGGGTATTCATTCATCTGCACGACACGTGAACACTTATCCAGAAATTTAACATCGCTTATGTAACACGAAACCAATTAAATTGTCATTGTCAACGCAAAGTACATGTGCCGCAAGGCGTGGAGTCCTATATAGAACCCGATACACCAAATCAAAGCTTGCTCTTCCGATTGTGCCAGCGCATGGACCTCGGCGCTGGCAATTAAGTTGATATCATGTTACATAAGGAAGTTGACAAGCTAAATAAATTATATAAAAATCTCCACCAGCCATGTAATTGTCATGGATGTTGGGGCCTGCATTGCATTACGAGATAGAAGTGGGATGTTATTGTCATAGATGTAGGGGTCCTACGTCATCAGGTTTCAGGACAATTACAGATGCAGTTTGAAAACAATTACTGCTTCCCAGGTGTCTGTATCAATAGATGGCACCATTTTACATTGAAGAGATTAACTAATTAAATATGTTCGGCCTCTGCAATACCAGCTGCAGGGGTATCTTCAGATGTCATTCCTCAATCCGCTATTTCCGGTATTGACGTCTCTACATCCACATCTGATTTGGTGGCAGTCCCGTTACAATGTCATGCGGGGAGTACCATTTATACCACCAGCTCCACTACACCATCTCTATACCGATGCGTCCGAGACAGGTTGGGAGCCCATCTAGACGACCTAGAGATATCCGACAGATGGCCGACCTCGGATGCCAAAGTTCAAATCAACATCTTGGAAATGAAAGCTGTCATCTGTGCAGTCCAGCATTGGAGTCCTCTTCTGGTGAATTCGTCTCTTCTCATCGCAACAGACAATTCGACCGTCATTGCTCATATCAACAAGATGGGTACCACCGGATCCTATCCAACATTTCGTCTGGTTTGGACCCTCTTCGACTGGGCTCTACAACATCACTGCCAGCTTCGTGCAAGTCATGTTCCATGTCGGCTCAATGTACTAGCAGATCGCCTTTCTCGTCCCGACACTATTCTGCAGACCGAGTGACAACTGCATCCAGAGATCTTCCACCGCATCACCAGGATCTAGGAAACCACTCTGATCGACCTGTTTGCGACTAGGAACAATGCACAGCTTTCCCTATTCGTCAGTCCGGTTCTGGACCCTGGCCTACGCCATCGATGCTCTATCGATCAGTTGGGACAACTTCCTTGCATATGCCTACCCACCCATTGCCCTACTACAGGAAGTACTACAGAAGATTGTTCAACACGACTGCATCATTCTTCTCGTTGTTCCGTGATGGGCCCGTCGACCGTGGTTTCCGGCTCTGATTCCTCTAACCACCGCCCCGCCACATCGCCTACCAGTTTGGGCCAACCTGTTAAGCCAACCTTGCGGGATACTCCATCACAACCCTCAGTGGCTCAACCTACACGTCTGCAGACTATCCGGAGTGCGCTCACAGGCCAAGGATTTTCAGCAGATGTTGCAGAGACGATAGTTTCATCCAACCGATCTTCCACATCACAACTCTATCAGTCTAAGTGGAAATATTTCGTCTTGTGGTGCCGACGTCGAGGCTCCGATCCCGACACTGCCTCTCTTCCTATAATTGCGGACTTTCTTCTTCACCTACACCGACATAAGAAGTTTCAAAGCAGCACTATTGAAGGGTACCGGTCAGCCTTGGCCCGGATTCTACGGTTATCTGCGGGTATTGACATTAGTCTGGATCACAACATCTCTGCTCTTATACGTGCCTGTGCTTTACACTCCCGTCGGATCCGTCAACTATTGTCGAAGTGGGACATTGGTGTAGTTCTCAGCGCATTCCTTCGCCCACCCTTTGAAGCACTACAGTCAGCCTCTATTAAAGTTGTTTCCGACAAGACTGCCTTCCTTGCGGCCTTCGCCCTCGGGTCTAGAGTATCCGAGCTTCATGCCTTGGAAAGGAAATCGATGATTTGGACGGCAGATTGGTCACGCATCTCCTTTCGCCCTGTTCCAGAGTTCATCGCCAAGAATGAGACTGTACGTCAAGGACCTTGTGCTCAACGTCTGTATTCCATCCCTGCATTAACAGATTTTGTCCATGGCCTTGATGACGACATCTTACTATGTCCAGTACGAGCAATACGTCACTGCCTCACCCGTACCGATCCAATCAGAGGTTCTCGTCGGCTACTGCTTCTCTCTCTTCTCCCAAAGGTTACTCAGGACATCACTAAGAATACTGTGGCCTCTTGGTTGAGGAAGACCATTAAGTGGACATACGAACTCGCCCTCGACGCTCCCCCGCTTCTGGCCTCTGCATCTTCCCATGAAAGACGAGCCATTGCCACATCATGGCCTTTATGGAAGAACGTATCGCTGGATGACATTGTCCAATCCTGTGCTTGGAGTGCCAATTCCACATTTACGGATTTCTATCTGACAGACTTGTCAGTACAGACAGACAGATTGACCACGCTAGGGCCGCTCGTAGCTGCCCAACATGTGGTCGCTTAGCTTTCAAGAAAAAGGGGGGGGGGGCAGCACCGATCACAGGCCGACCGACCAGTCTGCAACTAGACGGTTACGCGATACGGCACATCGGTGATCGCCACTACAAGCTAGCCAGCTGCCAAGATCCCCGACACTAGTTGAGTATACATTCTGTTTAGGTACTTTTGTGTCGGACATTCAAGAATGTGAAGGAAAGAAATTGGCGATTAGAGCATATCTGTTGGTACTCTAGTATTCGGGTGCAGAAGTCCGGTTTAACCCTTCTTGCCGTAGTAATTGCCTACTAGACCCTACAGTGCTCTAGGCCAAGGGATACTAACGGGTTCAATTAGCGTATCGTACAGTCATGATCAGTTGGTCCACTAGTATTCGGGTGCAGAAGTCCGGTGTTTACCCTTCTTACCGTTTTACTAGAAATTACCTCTTAGCCGGCCAAGGTATACTAACGGGTTCAATTTATGGTGCCATATATCTCTGATCATCTCAGCGGTTACTCTACACTTCAACAAAGGCCGATGCCCCTCTACCATACTGTTGGTAGTGGGGCATAGCAATAGCAGGTGTAGATTTGAGCAATAAATATTAAACATTTATAAACAATGTTGGTATTTATTATCAATTCAAACCTGCTATTGTTTTGACTGCCCAACCCAGCCTCCCCGACCTCTTCTCGGCCTTTTACGCATCACGCTTACAGGCTGCAGTAGAAGAAAAAGAAAGTGGGAAGTGCGTCACGGGCGCATGGGCAGAGTAACCTATAGCTGAGGCTCCAGAGGGTGAGAACTTTTAGTCTGCAATAGGATCTCCATAAGAAGATAATGGCAGGGTAATACGTTGCAGGCTGTAGATTGGGGTTGGAAGATATAGGAAGGAAGACTAAAACCAGTGATCTCGGACCTTGACCCTGCCCCCCAATCACTTCTCCAGCTTGTGCGATGTACCTTCAAGACAGGTTGTGAGACGTTACGCTGTGGGTGCCGCCGAAGTGTGCCGCCACAGGAATGTACAACTGCTTGTTCTGGATGCAGAGGCATTTGTCAAAACATGACGAATAATGACTTGGACGATATGGATGACAGTGGAAATGAAATGTGATTTCACGAGCATGTTGCAGTTTCTCCCTGTGATTCGATACTGTGAACTTCCGTGTTCGGATGGTGTACTTACGATGAAGCTCGAACTTTTAAAACATGTTTGAATGTGTGGGTAGGGGGTTACAAGGGGAAAGGTACCCTGAATTTTGGCATTAGAA
This sequence comes from Hanleya hanleyi, assembly GCA_036873755.1. Classification (NCBI taxonomy): domain Eukaryota; kingdom Metazoa; phylum Mollusca; class Polyplacophora; order Lepidopleurida; family Hanleyidae; genus Hanleya; species Hanleya hanleyi. The sequence continues at coordinate 10,226 of JAVTVY010040306.1, forward strand.
AACTCAAAGTAATTTAGAGTGTGTCGAAATGAAAGTTTGACCCAAGAAACATTGGTAGAGACACCACGTTTGTTGGAGTACGATGAATGGCTGAGAAGTTATGTAAATTTGTTATTCTGAGTTGTTACGCAACAAGATTGGGGTAGGGGTACCGCTACATATGGCCTAAGGAACCATGCAACAGCCCTTTAAATACTTCCAAATGAAAGACAGACCCAAGAAATATAGGTAAAGACACCAAGTTTGCTGGGAAATGATGAATGGCTGAGAAGTTATGTACATTTGTGATTCACAGTGGTGAAGCAATGGGTTTGGGGTAGGGGTACCCCCATATATGGCATAAGCAATCACCCAACAGCCCTTTGGATACTTTTCTATTGAAGATCTTCCTTGTAAACCAAGAAAAATGTGTTGTTTTGGTTCTTTATCTTGAAGATTTACCAAGTTATGTCTATTTGAATATTCGGCAGTTCATTGGAAAATTAGTTAAAACTGACCAACTTTCACCCACGAAATTCACCATGTTCCACTCCGAATACTTTAGAAGACTTTTAGTATGTTATAAAGTAGACCTATCTCAGACAGATACAAGTGGTTTCATTTCTGTTGCAATTAGTGGTGGGTCCTGCTGTATATTGACTGGACAGCACAGTTTCCTTGCTATGAACAACGTTGTCGGAGCAGATCACATGAGTAGTAGGGTGTAAGCATCTGGAGTATTTAGCGCCTCACTGCGCATGCGCGGAGTGAATAATTGGGTTGGCATAGGGGGGGTTCGCATGTCGTGAGTCAATGTAAATGAGGAGTATTTATGGAAATGAGGGGTGATTGTATGTGTGCGCATGCGTGAGTGTATGCGCATGCGTGAGTGTATGCGCATGCGTGGGTGTATGTAAATGAGGAGTAGATGCGCAGAACCAAAATTGTGGCGGTATTGTGGCGGTATTGGGGGGTGCGCATGCGTGATGAGGGGGCGTGGCCTATAGTGAGTGGGTGGGTTAAAATGGCTCGTACACGTATGTAATATACATTAATTTTTAATAATATCCATGCTAGGAAATGTCCCCCTCCCCCTCCTCCCACCCTCCCCCCCATCGGAATTTTTTTTGCAGCTTAGGTCTTTAGGAGAACGTGTGACAGTTATAACATCACAGTTATTTCCCTATATTATGGAAACTTTTAGCGGCCAATTTTAGTACATAGGGAGGCATTTATATTTGGCAGAATTGTCTCGTGAAACTCAAACATCCTCTACATGGATCAGCTGTTTTATGTCAACAAACACCTCTATTTTTAGATTGCTACAATGTATCACATTTTAGCGGGTGATTTCATTCGCGCCATTGCATGGACGTGCACTTTTGGACCATTTATAAATGCAAATTTCACGTATTTTCTCAAGCAGCTTATGAAATATGAAGCTCGAGTTACAACCTACCAGAACTATAGAATTTAGTGCTGACGTAGCAACTTTGTGGGCGCTGTAGTTTTCCAGATAGACATTTTTTCGGTTGTGGTACACGAAATCGAACATTCTAGCCTACCATGTTGTTGTTGTTGTTGTTGTTACGCACATTCGCAATATTTTAAGATACATTTTTCATTGAAAGCACAAATTAGTATATAGTAGGGAAAATTGTCTTACCTTCATTATAACCAGTTTAGTCCCATTCCTGACCATGCGAACACTACACCGGGAAATTTTCATTTTTATGCGTAGATGTCTAGGTGAATGTAAACACATCAATCCTTGGGCACGTAGCGCGGTTTACGTGATATATTGAAATCACTGTAAATTACAAGTTCACCTTCAACTCAGCCGAAGTACAAGTGATTAGTCTTTCCAGTTCCACCTTATGTTTTGTCAAAAATTTACACATCATTCACCTAGCATCCATCAACTCTACTGGAAACACATCTGGGTCAACCATCTAATGACCTGGTCTGAGTGACAGCTGTCACCGATGCAAAATGTAGCCATTCTTCACGCGCAGTGATGGGTCATTCATAAATTTACTACTATGCCACGCCTACTACCACAATCATTCAGTTCATCTCAGATTATTTATCGAACCGTAACAACTGCAAATTGCATCGTGTGGGACCTTATCGTAACAACTGCAAATTGCATCACTTTCAATAGGCAAAATGTGACTAAGTTTTTTTTATCTAATTCACTTTTAACTGACACATGTTTTTAAACCTACAGAAATGTATAGCATTGTAATGTAACTGAGTAAACCCATCAGATGTGTGTACTTTATATTCTGGCTTGACAAACGATGTTATGGTCAGCCCATTCTACTCTAGGACTCTAATTAATATGTAAATTTGTCAAATGCCGCTTGCCGGTGTTTGCTTCGCAGGCGTCATCAAAACCTTTTTTTTTGTGATTTTTTCCTTTGTATATCAGATTTCCTGCAAATCATTCATTGTGTCAATTGCTAAGGTGTGTATTTAACACCACGCCGCTCTGACTATTCACTTGCATACAACTACCTAAACAAAGTACAAACAATTAACCTATGTTTTTGTTTTCTAACCGGGAGCCCTCCGTTCAAATGCCACGGAAGTTTCGAGTTATTGTAATGTTATTGTATCTGTATATAGGTGTTTTTTCTTCTGCGTCTTTGTTTTGTATATATGTCTATCTTTGAGAAATGGGTGTATTTTATTACCTTATCTTGCATTTTGAAACTGGATTTATTCATTAATTTAAACCTAAAAATCCCCAATGGATGACTGTGAATGTAATGAAGATTTTCCATTCCCTGGCCCAACATGGCTCCCACCGTTCTCCAATGAAAACATTCTCCCGGTAGAATTTGAATTAAACTCCGTCACTCATTCCGAAATAGACCTTTCATTTCTAAGCAACAAATGTTTCAATCCAATCGAATTAAATGATTTAGATCATTGTAAAACGCATACAGATGACAATGAATATGAAATTTCTCACTGGCAGAATATTAACTGCCATCAGTCCAACTATTTTACGGAAACATCTTTTGCAGAAGAGCCAGAAGTAAACAACGCAAATAACAGTGGGCCTTTATCGTGTTTACACCTAAATGCTAGGAGTCTAAGAAAACATTTTTCTGAAATTACTGGATTCATTCAGAATCTGAATCACCAATTTTCTATCCTGGCCCATAGGCCTATACTGCATGGCTATGGGTGTATAGGCCCATACGGGGTGGACATGTTGGAGTCTAGGTGGGCCACTCATGGTCCAATGGGGTCGAGTGAGGTCTTATTTTGAAGCTCTCGTGGAGGAGCACTTGACTACACTAATGGTTCGTCCGTGTTCAATAGTCTGCGCATGCGCAGTCTGGCCGTAGTATAGAAAACAGGCATTTTGGGTGCTATGTAGGGGTGTGTTTGGGTTAGAGATGAGCTAATCACGGTTCGAATGGGTCGTGTGAGGTGTCAAAGTGAAGCTTGTGTGGGGTAGAGTCAGAATGGTGTGTTTTTGAATGCATGTCGCGTTAATCTGCGCATGCGCAGTTGGTTGTAGTAAGTAAAGTGGCCATTTTGGGGCAGCGAAGGAAGTTATTTGGGGTCGAGATGGGCTAATCACGGTTCGAATGCGTCCTGAAAGGTGTCATCTTGTAGTTCTCGGGGTGTACACTCCGATTTGAGGGATGTTCGCGTCATCTGTGACGTCATCGGTGACGTCATCGGTACGAGTAGTAGCGAAAGTGGCCATTTTCGGGCAGTACATGAAGGTATTTGGGGTCGAGATGGGCTATTCACGGTTCGAATGCGTCCTGGAAGGTGTCATCTTGTAGTTCTCGGGGTGTACATTCCGATTTGAGGGATGTCCGCGTCATCTGTGACGTCATTGATGACGTCATCGGTACGAGTAGTAGCGAAAGTGGACATTTTGTGGGTGCGTGGGGGTGAGTTTGGTGTAGATAGGGACTATCCTTAGTCCGAATGCGTCGTGTGAGGTGTCATTTTGTAGCTCTCGAGGTGTACATTCCGAGTTGAGGCATGTCCGAAGCATCTGTGACGTCATTTTTGACGTCATCAGTAGGAGTAGTAGCGAAAGTGGACATTTTGAGGCAGTGAAGGAAGGTATTCGGAGTAGAGAGGAACCATTCTTGGTCCGAATGCGTCCTGAGAGGTGTCATGTTGTAGCTCTCGGGGTGTACATTCCGCGTTGAGGGATATCCACAGCATCTGTGACGTCATTGGTGACGTCATCAGTACGAGTAGTAGCGAAAGTGAGCATTTTGGGGCAGTGAAGGATGGTATTTGGTGTAGAGATGGACCATCCGCGGTGCGAATGCGTCGTGTGAGATGTCATCTTGTAGCAACGCCCACCAACGCCATTCTTAATGCATCAACGCCCAGGTGAAATAGCTCAGAAGCTCTGATATTCCATGGAATTGTCACTAATTCTTCGAAATGCAGTGACGCCAGTCGACGCCCGTCGCTACACCTTAACACCATGATATAGACCGGACAGAGAACAACAACAGCAACAACAACAATGATCACACATAAGAGAACAACAACAACAAGAAGTTTTTTTTCATATAGTTTATTCTTCCCAATGTTACATCATACCCACGTTGGGGGAGCCGCGTTGGGTATATTTACAATTCAAGAATATTCTTGTCCAATCAGAGGCCACCATTTGCATCTGTCATATTCGTTCCTGTCCGTTAGATGTATTCTCGGCTACTCTTGTCCAATCAGAAGTCGCCATTTCAGAAAGTTCCATCTTCGGCCATGTTCGCTCTGAACCGTTTGTTCTAATCGTCATCGGACAGGCCAGGATACCGTTGAGGAAACATATCCTCAGATAGTTGTTTGCGCATTCTGAGTATCTATCAGTGCATGGGTGAATACTTTCATCCGATGGGGGTGGTGGGTCAGTTTAACCACGAAGAACGTAACATTGGTGACCCTCTCCACTATCCACTTGGTGTTGGTACGCTGTTCATAGCCCCATTCTAAGGGATCCACAGTGTCCAGTTGGGTCAGCATCGTCTCTAGCGACGCCCGATTGGTGATTGTGAAAGGATGGTCGTACACTGGGTTGATGGCACTGGAATAGAAATAGCACAATTCAGGCGTCATCTTATGGCATAAGATGTACCCAAATGCTACATTTAATGTGAAGGATGTAGGTTGGTCATTGAAGATGGCTTCCACGTAGCTGCGTAGACGGGCGAGGTCGGTCAGTCGGAAATTGTACAAGTCCAATATAGGGCGATGACGGTGGAAGCAGTGTCGGATCATGGACCAATGGCGTCGATACATCTCACTCACTGGATGATCTTCGGGTAAGAGATCGCTGGGAACATCCACCGCATCTTCCAGAAAATGTTCGTTGTTGTCAGGTGTATTACTGGAAACAGTGATGCTAGGGACCGGCTGGATATCTAGGCTCTTCTGAGCTGTGGGTATAGGCGGGCTCTCCGTGATCGCATCATCAGTGGCATTCTCCTCCCCGGGTTCATCTTCAGTGCATCTGTCCCTCCTGGGTACCTCTTTAGTGGAAAGTTGTCCCTCATGCCGTGGTGATGCACCATGAATCAAACGCTCATGCCGTTTTAACTGACTGGGTCATTTGAAGAGTTGACCACATTCTTCGCATCGACGCTTGGATGGCCCATGAATTGAACGTTCATGGCGCTGTAAATGATCTGGGCGATGAAACGACAGTGTAGGCCTACATATCGTACAGCTATACCGGGCGGTTCCATCGTGCTTGGTAGCCTCATGGCGGCGCAAGTCGTGCCTGCGAGTGAATGATTTCGAGCACGTAGTACAAGTGAACATCTTGGTGGTTGACAGAGTGTCTGATGAAACGGCCAGGCCGTTTCCTTTTTATAGCAAGCTATCTGTTGATCTATTTTTAGCACAATCAGTTCTAAACTAGGGGAAAACCCCTATCACCTCTAGCCAAAAGGGCTAATATCGGTCCCCGGGCTTATTGGGATCTGCCTATCAAGTCAATGGGGTGATGTGAACAACAACAAGTTCAGCAATGTTCATACAGTTTATTATCCCCAATGTTACATCATACCCAGGCTGGGGGAGCCGCCCTGGGTATGTTTAGTATGTTCGCATTCGAAATATCAAACACCGTGTTTTATTATTCAACGCATCGTCACATCAGGCACAAGTGTTTAACGAGCGCAAGTCAACGATCAGCAGGTAGACATAGAGAGTATGTACGGCATGTTGTGGTATTCATCAGTGCATGGGTGACGCATTCACCCGATGGGTTGATTGGTCGTCTTGGTCACGAAAAACGTAACATTGGTCACCCTCTTTACCACCCATTGTGTGTTGGGTCGTTGTTGTTGGGCCCATTGACCCCGGCGCGCAAAGGTTTCCACCGCGGAAAGGGTATGGAAATAGACGTTTTGGGATCTAGGGGAGTCCCTAATGGTCCAGTGGAGTTGTATGGGGTATCCATGTGAAGCATTCGTGAAGGGGCATCGGACTGGACTAGTGGCTCGGCCGTTGTCACCATTCTGCGCATGCGCAGACAGGGAATTCTATATATATTTCATCCAAGTATAGCGGAAAGCGGTTGTCATGAATAACAACAAGTTCAGCAAGGTATATACAGTTTATTATCCCCAATGTTACATCATACCCAGGCTGGGGGAGCCGCCTTGGGTATGTTTATTATGTTCACAGCAAAACAAATTGAAATATCAAACACCTTGTTTTATTATTTAACGCACCGTCACATTATGTACAAGTGTTTACTGAGCTCAAGTCAACGATCAGCATGTAGACATAGAGACTATGTGCGGCATCTTATGGTATTCATCAGGGCGCGGGTGACGCATTCAACCGATGGCGGTGGTCGGTCAGCTTGGTAAGGAAGAACGTGGCATTGGTGACCTTCTCTACGACCCATTGTATGTTGGGGCGTTGACGATGTGCCCATCTCAAGGGTTCCACGGTGTCCAGTATCTCCAGCATCGTCTCTAGTGACCCCCGGTTAATGATGGTGAGCGGTTGGTCAAACACATGGCTGTTATTACTGGCATAATAATACCGTAACTGGTCCGTCTTTTTGTGACGTAAGATGTACCCGAAAGCAACATTCAATTTGAAGGCCGTAGTTTGATCTTTGAAGATGGCTTCCACGTAGCTGCGTAGACGGGTGAGGTGGGTCAGTGGGAAATTGTAGATATCTGGAATGGGGCGATCACGGTGGAAAATGTGCCGCATCATGGGCCATTGATCGATGTCATTCACTGGATGGGCGTTCTGTAACAGATCGCTGGGAATATCCACTGCATCTTCCAGAAAATGTCCGATGTCGTCAGGCGTATGACTGGCAACAGCAATGCTAGGGACTGGCTGGATATCTAGGCTCTTCTGAACTGTGGGTATAGGCGGACTCTCCGTGATCGCATCACCAATGGCGTTCGTCTCCCCGGGCTTATCTTCACTGGGTCTCACCTTCCGCGGCTCCTCTTCAGTAGGAAGTTGTCGCCCAAACCGTAGAGACGGACCATGAATCAAACGCTGATGCCGTCTTAACTGACTGCGTCGTTTGAAGAGTTGACCACATTCATTACATTGTTCCTTCGCTCCCTCGTGGAGTGAGCGTTCGTGGCGCAGTAAAGCATCTTCCCGATTAAATAACCGTGCGCAGGTTATACAAGTATATAGTGTACCGTTGTGGGTGGAGGCCTCGTGGCGTCGCAAATCTTCTGGGCGAGTAAACTGCTTCTGGCAAGTTGTGCAAGTGAACATCTTGGTGGTTGACAGAGTGTCTGATGAAACGGCCAGGCCGCTTCCCTTTTATAGCACGCTAGCTGGTAATCTATTTTTAGCACACTCTACCCCAAGTCGAGGATCGAGACTGGTGTACTGGTGTACGACTGAGCGGCATTGCGCGCGCGTGCATGAAGACCCTCATGCATACCTCAATGCAGGCGCAGACGCGAAGTGCCCGGATGTAAAAATGACGTGACTTCCGGTTTGGGTGAATGGAGCGTGACGTTTGGACATATCCAGACTTGTCTGACCGCCATTGTTGGAAAATCAGTGACATTTGCATATGACCTCTGTGAGGTCACTTCCGCTTCCGTTCACGTGACCGGAACTGACCTTTGACCCCGGCGCGCGCGGTGTAAAGGTTTCCACCGCGGTAAAAAACCTTTGCGCGCCGGGGTCAAAGGCCAGATCCGGTCACGTGAACGAAAGCGGAAGTGACGTCACAGAGGTCATATGCAAATGT
>JAVTVY010040307.1:0-18493 GCA_036873755.1 Hanleya hanleyi
ATCGACAAATACTGACAACCCTATTTACATGAATTATATAGTCTATGTAACATTGGTAAAATAACCCAGTGTTACGTGATAACCCGTTGGCCCAAACCGTGGCAGGGTACCGTGTATTGTCCAACAATTGAAGGCGACAGTAGCGTGTCGTGTCTTCTTAGAGCAACAACAACATATTGAACTGCTGCTGCGTTGTCAATCAAGATATAAACATCAGCCTAAAATATTCGGCCGTCGACCGAATACACTTGTACACTCCTGTTCAACCACACCAAACCACAGTATGGCCATTGTCAGTTAATAGGTTGTTTAGCTTGATCTTCTCATAATAAAACATACATGCTAGAAGCTATAATTATTAATTATTGAAGCTAAATTTTCTACCGTTGACAGAGAAGAATGTGATTGAATATATAACCTGACAAAATTCCTATTTTACAGATTTATACACTCTGAAATCTCTCATCAAGATAACCAGAAAAAAACATTTATGAAATAATTATTCTCTAAAGAGACATCTTAAGTTTGCTTTAATTTAATTGAAACATAATGTAAATAATTATGGTAGACAGTAAAACTCAAAAGCACACACATTCTGTAAATAGAAATCCTGGGAAACCACTCTTACTTGTGACCACTATTAAAGATAACTGCAGGATTTATTACCGGAATTTTCAACTTCTTTTATTCTTTTATAATGACTGAAGATAGGGATTCTCTGTCCAGGGCAATGACTTCTGTATGTCCATCGTCCTTAAGCTGTACGAGTATTTCGTTACGTGCAGGTCGACAGCCTGTATTGTCGTTGTTGTTGTCGGGAGTGAAGATGTGAAGCGCTCGATCACTTCGCCCAAAAGCGTATCACTAGAGAAACGAATGGTTAAATTCGGCACAATGTGCCGACTGGTTGATGAGGAAACAACTGACCCGTTAACTAAAACAATAATGGCTTTGGTACGCGACCATCAAAACTGCCGGAGTTAAAACTTTACTGCTGTGTGTTTGACACGAGGGAATCCTCGCTAGAGATTCATGCCGGGAAAAGGACTGTGCCTCGTTTTGAAATCAGGCCAGGGGTTCCCCCAAGAATGTGGACCAAAATGGCGGTTTTTGCCACTCGTGGCCTCCGCGCTGTGACGGCAAGTGACCACCTCATTCGTTTTACTTGGATTTGCTTACTTATTTTTTTTACAGCCAAAAATTACTGATAATTGATATACATACGGCATTATTTATCTCCTAACTATTGATGTGGGCGGGTCATGCGAGACAACATATCAACTGACAACTGGTAAATTGTGGGAAACTCAATATTTTTTTCGTGCGCACTTCGCGCGCAAACGGCAAAACTCAATTTTTTTTATCAAAACTCAATTTGAAATTCTCTGCAAAACTCAATATTTTTCTTTTTTCATCGTGGTTACCACGATGAAAAAACGGCTAGAAAAACCCCTGACACGTGCGATTTTTCCAGTAGTGATTTTGCGCGAAATAAGGTGGGTTAAGGCGGTAATTTCAGTATTTATTTAAGGGATAGAATCCTGCTAATGGTCAAACAAAATATCTAGTGATTTGCGATAAATGTTAACTGACCAACATTGTAATATAATGGGGCTGTAGAGATGTCAATTCCGAATCAACGATATACGCGCCGTTCATAACTTGAAATCGGTGAGTAAGTGACCGTCTCACAACTAATACAACAGGTGCAACCGACTTTAAGGATGATTGGTCAATCCATGGCATTGTCAAAACAATTTTCAATAAGAGCTGAATCAATGACAAAAGCAAATAAGAACTGACCATGGACAATCCGAATATGGTATCGAAGTACTTATTTCATTGCATTTGATAGGGCACTCCATGGACTTACATGTAATAATCTTGTTAACTTCAGTATATTCACAATAATAAATACTTAAAAAATCCGAATTCTCACATGATTGTCAGACATCGTATCCTAAAATGTTCTAGAAAATAATTAAATTGAGATTACAATGCAATTTTGTAGGCTCGCTCCAAGATAAATATACTACAGAACATTTGCGACGTTAGATCTGCGTGTCATTTGTGCCTGGACTGTAACAATTAAGAATTCGCTCACAGGGCGGGGAGAAGGCAACATTGAAATCGTCTCCAGGGCTTCACCGGCCTATGGGTGATTAGCAGATGACCCCTCAAGCCGATAGAAATTCCATTCTCAGTACCTGTAACGGCCGCTAGATGGCGTGATCCACAACTCACCAAAATGATTCGCAACTCCCCACGCTGGTGCACTGAAGCGGAGGCTATTTTTTCATCGATTGACTAGTCCGATTGAAGAATTTTTTACATACAATTATAGACGACAGATTTTTCGAGAATATAAGACCAGCAGTCGCTCTCACCTCGTAAAAGAACGAACGCTAGCAGTCTGGATGTGAAAAGTGATTCGGAACTCCCCCAAACACTGTACATGATCTGGTGCCTGTTTTTCTTGATAAAATTTGAAAATTGGGCACCAGAATTTACTGATGTTGATTTGTTAATGCATTTCTTAGTGTTAATCTTATGGGAGCTGTACCCCAGTTATGGGCAGCCGGGAACAGCCAGCTGAGTAGTTAAACAAGCTGACCCTAATGACATTTAATTTTGTAATATTGACAACGTAAAATGTTGTTAGAGTTTAGCTTGTTGAACTAATGTAACGAGGTATAATTTGTAAAACTGTGGGGGGCAATTTGTTTTTTTTTTAGGGGGAGGGGAGGTGTATTTGACATAGTAGAAGTTTCAAAATGAACATGCACAAATCCTGTCCAGATGATCTGCTAAATTTAACTGCTCCGTCTAACAGAAAAAAATGTTGTGCTCTCAAAGACAAAATTTGGTTCAAAATGAGGTAAACTCAGACGACTGACAACCACTTTGCTGTTTTGTTCATTTACCTGAAGGACATGAGCCATCAAATATCTCCCACCAGCTACTGAGGACCTCTGACCGACAGCAAAACGTGATGCAGGCAGCTCAATGTTGTGTTGTTGTTGTCTGGTTCAGACTGGGGGTGTCCACTCGTCCTCGTGATGTTGTGCTCGTCCAAACAACAGCAACAACCGCCCAAATACGATCTGAACGTTGACTTCAGTTTCCCTATCTTGCATCAATCAGTCGTATTCATCCGCAGTGCTACCAAATTCGGGAAAGGAAAACAATTTCCGACTCTCCCACTCACTTTGTGCCGTAATACAATGTCGTCTGCTGCGATCGAAGCGCCGTCTAGTGGCAACTTAGGCGAAACTAATAAGGGGAGAGAACTGCGGTTTGCAGCGCACCTTTGCGATTTTATCCATGAATTCAGTTGGCTAACACGAATTCACACACTTTTAATTAATACGACAAACAAGGCTAACAATATAACGTTTAGAATGATTAATTAATTGTAATATGCCTTTCTGTTGAATAGAGTGATTTTATAAATAAAAAAAATTCTAATTACCGATAATAAGTGGGAAGAATGGGTTAATATCAAATAAAAACTAAAATTGCCCACCTGGATCGATTTCATGGAATTGCTTTTGCAACAAATTCATCAGATAAGAAAATTTATTTGTCCTTTATTAAAACATTTTAGTCAGAAATGACGTTGAAACTGGGCACGGTACCAAATTGTGATGCTATCCAATAATGATTATCTCTTTAATAACAAAAACATCAAAATTGTTCAAATATCTTGCAGAATTTATTGAAGTTAGCAGTTTCTCCAAGATGCGAAAAATCTAACATGCGAGAGGCGACTTGCACCAAAAATGAATTCTTCATAAAGCGCATAAATTTGAAGTCTCCCAGTGACACGTTGTGACCAGTTCCTCTCCAACTGCAAAACAATAATACACTATTCAAGAGCTTGCTACTTGCCTGAATCACCATCCAGTAACTTAGCAGTTACCTAGCTGTTACCATCCAGTAACTAAGCAGTTACCTAGCAGTCATCGTTGAGGAACTAAACAGTACCTTGCAGTTACCATCAATGAACTAAACTGTTACTTAGCAGTCACCGGCTAGTAACTGTACAGTTACCATACAGTTACCGAGCAGTCACTAGCACATATTCCATGTCTGACCTACATTGCTTTATTCCCATAAAACCAGCCAGTAAATGAACAGTTACCTGGCAGTGAACAGAAAGTTACCACGCTGTTAAAGTGTCCCTACCAGTCCGCAACCACATAGTAACTGAATGGTTGCCTGGGTTAACCTGCAGGTAACTAGCTGGTAACTGAGATTTACTGCTTTAACATCATCAAGTAGTAACCAGTAAGTTACTGAACAGTAACCAGTCTGACACTGGCCAGTAACTGTGTAGTTATAACCTTTATGTTACCAGTCAGTTACTGACCGGTTACTGCATGTCAGACCTCAACAGTACTGCAAAGTCGAGACGACTGTAGTAACCTTCCAGTTACCTCCCAGTTACCATGCCATAACTGGCTAGTAACTATCAATTAATGGTGGCCAGTAACTGGTCGGTAACTGCACGGGACTGCTCAGTCAGAAGTAATGGTGACCAGCATGAACGATTGCTTCAGTAACATACTGGTTACTTGAAGGTTACTGGTAGGTTACTGCACAGTTCCAGTGCGTCCTGAACTGAACAGTACTGCCCAGTGGAGATTTGCCTGTGAGATACATATAGATTATCACTACGAGTGCTCATTTATCTGATTTTTATCACACGAGTTTGATAAAACCCATATGAAACGAGCTTTAGCGAGTTTCATATGGGTTTTATCAAACGAGTGTGATAAAAATCAGATAAATGACCACGAGTGTTATAATTTATTTTTCACATCAAATTAATGTTGAAAAATATCCAAAAATATAGTTAGCAAACTGTAAGGGTGTGATACAGGTTTTGTATCATATGGGTGTATCACATTGCTTTTGGCTGCAGTGATGTGAGAAACCATAGTAGCTAGCTATACATCAGTAGTTAGCTATGTTAAAATTGTAATCTTGACGTAGATTCGATGTTCCATCTGGACTATCAGTAATATCGTTCAAGTCCACTGAAGAGAGGAGGGAGTATATATCCGTCACATCATCGCTTATATATGGATTATCCGGTGCTATGGGATCGTCTATCTAGCGTTTGCTGATTGAGAAGGAACGGACATTGAAATAGTTATCTATCGATATTTGTTGCATATAGACGTATAGATATGTCTACTAACAGTGGTGTACAAATGGTACCAATTGGGATCCATATAAGCTGTTCCTAATTGTAATTATAAGAAATTGAAGGAACTCTATGAACAAAGAAACGTCCAAAGATCGACATCATCTACGTGCCGTAGAACTGCCCTTGACATTAATATATCTTACTGAGGATATCAATGTTTGGGGTCAATTCCAGCCAATTGCAAGATTTAAAATTGTAACCTAGATTTGCCGAAAGCGCTTCAACCACTTATAGTTATAATAATACAATTGTAACGTTCAATAACCTTTCTGATGTGAAGTAGAGATATGTTTTCGCAGGGTAGTGTCTGTCTAATAATGTTCAACATAAAGCACAAGTAAACTTTCACACAGCCCCCCCCAATGTACCAATTTATTCTGCCGATTGCTTTGAAGAAACAACAACAAAAAACTGAACATATATGCGCAAATCAGAGCGACAAGAGAATATACCTGTGTTGCCTTCTTCAACGTACATGTAATATTTTCACATTTGTGAAAGAGATCGCTTTAAGTATACATCAGTGTGGATAATTGAAAAGATATGATAGAGGTGGGAAAAGTTGAGGACGTCTAGCAATTAAAAAGCAACCATATGACTCCACAGGAAATCCCCTTTCGGCACCTTACAGTCGGACTCTAGAATACGCAGGATTCTCTGACTTACATGCAGTCTTAGTATCTCAGCTGTTCATGTGGAGACTATGAAGTAACCACACGGCCCCTTGCATCAACTGAATCGAAATTTAATACGCTGGCTCGAGAGCTGTGATGACAGATCAGCTCAACTAATTCATCTGATGTTAATGGATGAGCATCGGGGGCGTCTGTTGGGTATCATGGTGTACACATGGTAAATGAAAGAATACACAGAAAAAACTAATCTGTAATTCCCGACGTCGCGCGGCTTACATCTCCCATCAGAACAATAAACCTACATATATTTGTCAAATGACATATATTTGTCAAATGACATGCACAGAGGGCGAGCATCGGAGACTAACAGTCCACCAGCATGTGGTTTCCATCTTTTTTTTTATTTAGAAAAAGCTTATGATACTACCTGGAAATATATAGGATTTTGAAAGACCTTCATACTATGGGATTAAAAGCTCGATTACCCATCTTTATATCCAAGTTCTTAAACAATAGGCAGTTCCAAGTTCCTATAGTTCATGTATTTTGTAGGCAGTATTTTGTCTACCACTGCATTTAATATCAAGGTCAACAGCTTTGCCGAAGTTTTGAATAAATCCATTGACCGTCCACTCTTTGTACATGATTTCAACATGTCGTATAGTGGCAAAGGTATGCACAACACTGAGAGAACTTTGCAACTTTGTCTAAATAAAATCCAAACTTGGTGTGTAGAAAATGGCTCCAAGTTCTCCAATGCTAAGACAAATTGTATACACTTTTACAGGAAGTATATAACTCACAAAGAAATTTTCTTAGATGGAACTGCGATCAAGGTTGTAAAAGAAGTTCCTGGGGATCTTTTTTAAACACTACCTTTTTATCCCATATAAAATGTCTAAAACTAAATGCTTTAAAGCTCTTGATTTGTTGAAGGTGGTTGCCAGTGGGGATGAGATGAAAAAACGCTTCTTTATCTATATCGATCATTTGTTCGTTCTATACTTGATTATGGTTCTACTGTTCATTATGGTGCTTTCAAGTCCAACTTGGGCCTAGCTGTTAGATTCAGTTCTACATCATTGAATAAATCGTTGTCTGGGAACCTTCAGAACATCACCGAAAGAAAGTTTATATCTTGAAGCAGATGACCTCCCCTTGGAGCTCCTAAAAGTAAAGCTGCCTCTGCAATATGCAGCTGTTATTAATCTTGATCAAATTTTACCTAACAAACTTTTACCATTTTCACCTTTGCAGTTAGCCAAACCGCAAAATGACTAAAAGAAATTTAAAAGGCTGACATAAACCGACTAGTAGTGTATAAGCAATAATTTGGTCTAATGGGATATATATATATATATACTAATGGTTCCAAAGATGATGACAGAGTGGCGTGTGCTACTATCTTGGCTCAAAAATCAAAACCTATCGAAGGCCAGACAAAAGGTCTATATTTACTGCTGAAGCCAAAACAAGTTTGACGGACTTAGAAGGTATTGGATCCAGCACAATTAAAAAGCATGTCATATTTTCAGACTCTCTGTCATGATTTCAAGCGACCAAGAATAGATCTACAACTCGTCCCTCCATCCTGAATATTCTAAAGTCATATGACCGTAGAGTTGAATAGCAGTTTAATATTGTTTGTTTGCTACCTAGTCATGTTGGCATCACAGGAAATACTGATGCTGATATAACGGCCAAGGCAGCACTAGATGACAAGGTTAACCTTCATGGAGCTCGTATAGCGATTTTAGACCTTGTATATGTGCCTATACGAGAAGGCTATTTCAATTTTTATAGGATGCCGAGGTTGACAACAGGTTTTACAGTCAGAAACGTTTCCATCAGGCTATATTCCGGCGTTGTAGAATCGGTCATTCACGACTGAATCATAAACATTTATTAAAAAATGAACCAGCCCCGATGTGTATTCCATGTCATGAGTAACAGTGAAACATATTTTGATCGACTGTATAGGTTTTTCTAGTCGGTTAAAGATTCGATTTTAGGTTATTTGAGAGAAGTCGGTTTGTTACATAAATTTTAATGCATGTACAGGTTTTTCATGTGTTGTGTTGCTCACTTTTGGATTGTTTGAATTTTGACCTGTTTTGTTGACATACTTAGATAAGATTTTTGTTTGATCGTTGCTATATAGCTGAAATAGTGCTGAACGCGACGCTAAACCATAATTCTTTCTCTGTCATTTCCCCAGCCGAATCCTACCATACAGAGATATAAAATTGAAGCCATATGTAGGAGGTGGGAAAAGTTGACGAGGTCTGGCAGCTAAAAGCAAGCATGACTTCACAGGAAAGCCTCTCTCGGAACCTCTCATTTAGAAAAATTTGCTCATAAGAAAGTGACATGTCCATTCACATGATGCGACAGCGGCAACGCAACTTCTGTGACGCAATGATGTGAACAGACATATTTATTTTCAAAGGAAAGATTGTTGTTGCCATTGCCACTTCACCGTCGCCATTACCGTTATCTGCATTATTGTGTGAATAATAGCATCAAGTTTCAATGATTATATATGGAACGATAAGGAAACGAAGGTTGTATTGTGAAACAACTGATGTTCATGCATAAACAACTGATGTCCTTGCATTTCACTTTCCAAAAAAAATCTGTTCATAGATGTCAAATAGGTGGTGTTTTTAGTTATGACGATGTTTTGTGCTGAGAGATTGGAGATTGAGTTGTGGAAGTGTATATGTCTATATTAAAAGACTCTGGTAGAGGTAATCTATCATATTAAAATCGAGTTATTCCCCTTATTCATTACTGTTACATATTTCCCAAACTATGAAGCTTCTTGGTGGAGTTATCTCTCTGTGAGATGTAGGTTGCATTTTGCAATGTAATCTAGACTATGTAGAATTAATAAAGAATATTCATTGGAATATTAGAAATATATTACACGTATAAATTGTCTTGAAAATATCAACATTTACAATGTAACTGGCTAATCAATAAAACATCTATTACACAATACTATGATTTGGGGTCTATGATATTTCTTACAGAGCATGTACTGTGGCCATGCATTGCCCGCATATTCAAGATTGCACATGTGTCGTTCATTATCTTTTCATTTCTGGAGATTCTTGTGCGTTCTGAGCGAATTGCATCGCATATCTACTATGGACATCTACGTGCCCGTGTATGCAGTACAATGAAGTTGCAAGAAATGGCCAGAGTGCTCTTCATTGTCGAATTTTTACTATTTTACTATTGTATCACAGACAAAGTATACCTGGTGAGATGACTAACCGATTACCACAGACCAAGAAGATCTGGCGGAGAATGAATTTGTACAATCTGATGTACTATTCACAAAACATACTCAACTTTCCCCGAGTAACTTTTAATGTCTCGTTGTCACAAGCGAGCAGATAGTACTGATAGAACTGTGTCTGGTGATAGCGCTGAACGCGAGGTTAAATCTGAATTCTCTCTCTCTTTGATGACAGTGATGTCACCCTGACCACACCCAACCTTCAAAAATTAAAAAAAGTGATTTCCTAAAGAGGATTAAGCATGAGTTCCATGATATTGCTGAATTACTTCAAGACATATTTGGCATCCGGCAAACTAACTTGACAATACGGAAACGGCAGTTTGGGGTTCATAACTCCACCTCCCACCACAAAAAGACTTAGAAAGGAAGTTCAATACAGAGATATGTTTAATTCGTTCGTAGTGATCTTACACACAAAAAGAGAGATGAAACAATCAACTCTCCTAGAAAACGCCAATACTCAATTTACTGTGAAAAAGCTAAAAAAATCTCAATGCCAAGGTAAATTAGTCTCTGACACGGGTCCACAAACTTTTGCCAGTTCACTGCAAAGCCAAGAGAGCATACTAACGAAATCAACAACTCATATGCTTGAGAACAAACTTCAAAGGTTGATCCACATGATTGTGTCGTGCTCGCGTTTCTTCATCATACGTCTCACTGCCTGCGCCAGTCTATTAAATATATTAGGACTTTTCTTTGACCCAAACGGAAGCTTATTGACAAACAGAAACGTTGGTTTCTCACCGTCACTAATCTGCCAATAAAGACCAGTACATTTGTAGTTAGAAGGATGAATATGAACATTATGGTATGCTGCCTGCAGATCAACTTTAGCCATATACCAGCCTGGTTTAATTACGTCTAAAACGTCCTGAATTGATTGATATGAACATTCGGCCTTACTAGCGTAATCATTTACACTATAACCCGTAGGTCTGTTGCAGTCATGTGTAAGTCTGACTGAACCATTTGATTTTGATACGACATTTATAACACTAGTAATTGTCACAGGCTGAGCCTCCACAGTGTAGTTACCTTCTCGAATTTCTGTTCTAATTCGTTTTTGAATTGAACCTCTGTGTACAAACGCACTTTCAAAGTTCTTCACAAACGTGGGAGTAGGGTTATTTTTATCTTCATCTACAATAGAGAAATCACATCGAATACCATTAAACAAGAAATCTTTATCCGGGTCATCTTCAAGCTCCTTTTCCTTATGTGAATTTTCTCACGTAAAGGAGCCGAAATAAAGTTGCTATTTAATCGTTTTTTTATGCAGCAAAATTAACATTGGGGCAGGCCTATTTCCGCGTGCTTGGGAGAATGGCACACAAGGCGCACATGAGCATAATTACATACCCTCAACGCACATCCGTTTTTCTCATTGAAACGTTCACATATTGGTCTGAGGGTTGAATTTCGAACGCGAATTCAGATTGCGTACAGCTGGATTCTGTGTAGGTGTTGACTTCTACCGTAATCAGGCTTGCATAAAAGAGGGTGGTCTGTTCCCCAACTTGTCCTCAGCTTACCGACGTCTATATTGGAGATCATAATTCAATACTGACTACCAGTCAAATAGTTGACTGAAAGTAGCAATTTTGGCAACATAGTCCAAGTATTTGATAATCATTTCATGTGTACACTGATCTTTCTGGATCATTTCTTGAAGGATTTTAGTCGCCCCTTCAAAGTGTTGTGTCTGTGTCAGTTTATTGTATAGTATTTTCGAATCCTTCACCTGGCCAAAGTTATAGAATCCCCGGATTTTTCTGAGCTATGAGGAGATTGTGTCGTAGATACATAGTCTCTGACTTCACGAAGCTTAACGGACTGTACTTCTCGTTGGTTAACAAGGCAATTAATAAGTTCGAACATACCTTCTGCATTTTGAGTCGTTTCTAGGTTCGCCCCACTTTGGACATTCGCCGTTGTCCCCGTATTTCCTCTACATATATTATTAAGGAGTCCAAGTATATCGCCCGTCTGAACGAGTGTATCCGTGCCCTGGGTCATCAAGTGCCATTGTTCGCGGTGTCGGTCACGATGAAGAAGCCGACACGCGATTTCATATTAAATTTCTTTTTACATCTTTATTATTGTATAATTCTATATTCTATTGTTATTGTACTTGTTAGGGAGGTTGCGTCCTATAGGTGTTGCACCTGTGCGACCTACCAAGACACGTGTCAAATAAATAAAAAATAAAAGTTCTGTTCTGTATTAACCGAGATCCAACGTGGACAAATATATTTCCCAGTCAGACAGGTTTGAAAAACAAAGAGCCATAACTCTTGAAAATATACGTGAAACACGGAGAAAGTTCATGCTGCACAACTACAAAGCACTGACCGCATACCATGCAAACTTCATAATTGTCCATACAATATTAACCAAGATCCAGCTCGAACAAGTCACAATTCACGGATATTTCAGGAACAAAAGGCCATAACTCTTGAAAATATACGTGAAGCACGGAGAAACTTCATGCTGCACAACCACAAAGCACTGACCACATATCATGCAAACTTCATAATTGTCCATACAATATTAACCAAGATCCAGCCTGGACAAGTCTCATTCACGGAGATTTCAGAATCGAAGGGCCGTAACTCGGAAAAACTTTACGCTGCACAACTACGAGGCACTGGCCACATTTCATGCAAGTTTCAATCGATCAAATATTAACCGAGATATTGCGCGGACGAGAAATTCGTCCGGGCAGGCGGATGGACAGACGCACGGACAGAGGACAAATAGATCGCTGAGGTTTCATTTGTAGTTTTCTGAATCTGTAAAAAATGTTAGCCACATTCTTTGCCATGTGCGCCGTTTACGTGCAAAAAAACTGAGTCATAGTGAATATATATATTGAGTTTTTCAAGAGACAAGTCGAGTTCCCAAATAAAAATGTTAAATTATCGAGCAAATCGTTGTTGTTGTGTCTTGAATCGATCTATTCAAGAGTGCTGGACGTCCATGTTAGCAAGGCACAATTGTCTTTGAATTAAAAAATGGAAATGTAATAATCAGCCTGTGTTCTCCGAAATAAAGCATAGGAATCGTTGAACTTGTTCTGGTTTCGTTTCGACATGTCATAGGTTCGCATAGCTTTGGAATTGGAGATGTTGCCAGACATGTACACTCGATAGAAATATAGGCTGATATCATCAAATCGTGTCACTGAAGCATGTGTCAGTGAAGTTTTTTATTTATCCATCAGTTTTGCCTTTCGAGTGAATCATGTGCAAATCGAGTGTTGAATATTGGGGTCTTCATAACCCAGAGCGAGATCGAACGAGAGTGAAACGAGATACACACGTGGACAAAATGATAAAAAAAAGTGCACACACTCGCCCCGGCAGCACTGGCCAGTCTACGATATCACGCGCCTCACATTCCCGCGTCCATTGCTAATTGGACGATGGGCAGTCGTGCACGTGTTAAACCAACTGGCTCACTGGGCTGATACGCACGCGCAAGTTCTTCTAACCACTGGTGGCAGTTTGGTGTTCAATTTGAACCACGTTCGCATGCCCCTTATAACACAAACCGTACACCCGACACTTGCACGAATGTTACAGACACTTCAGCGAGTAGGCGCCTAGTTATGAGGTTGAGTTTGGACTATTTCTACCATCCCATAATATCCTAGACCAATTTCACACCGGAGGTGTCGAATAAAAGATTGTGTTCTCATCAAAAGTTTCTGATTTCTCAGCAAACGTTTCTGATAAGTGTAGCATGTTCGGACGTAAGTAAAATATATCTAGAATTAGAAAGCGTCTTTCTCAAGAGTCCGTATCACTTTAACTCAGCAATAGGTCATGGAATAACAAGTAGAGCCAAAGGCAGGATGTTTTCAAACAATCCACGTTTCTGCAGTTGCTTGCGACGAACATGCTTTTAATAATGGCCTCACATGCGCAGTGGTTTCCTCGAATTAATTGCTAATAAAAGTCACAAAACATTAAAACAATTAAAAAAACAAACAAACATAGATAAGATTTAACTAAGTAACACATCATCTTGGTGTAAAAAATAGTTGAAATAAACTTCAACAAATTCCTTATTTCCAAGGGCGGATGTGGGACTTCGCTGAACAACACTACAACGTCATATCTAGATAAATACTTCAAGACACATAAAGGGATCAAGAGATCCCCCAAAAAATGAACCTTCGTCTTGCAGACAGCGTTTTCTTGAACTGAAGCATTTAACTCATGGAATGCATTAGCAAGCTATGTGAGAATATTATAGTAGCAGAAGATCTAAGCAATAAACTTCAAATAATACTTAAGTGCAAATTCACTAATACTCAAGTTTTTGAGATGATGAAAAAGTACTTTCCCGTATGAAATTAACACACCGGAGAGCGTGAAGAATTTTGGAGAATGTTTCATCCAAGAAATACCAGAGGAACTTCTGAACATTCAGGAGGATTTGTCCGGTCCGGATCCCTTGGAAGAGATTGAGATGGCGCCTGAAAACACCAATCCTTCCAGATTTGAGAAAGTTTCTGATGATTTGCTGACAAACTTGGCAAATCAGCGTCACGAAAAGACAGCAAAAGCTCAAACCACTTGGGCAGTCAAGATTTTGCAAGGTACGCACAGGCGTCAGCGGTACCGTGCCAGTACAATGTGTTTGGTTCATCTCTGATCATCAAGGTAAAATAAAGACGAATGTTATCCTTCCATGTTTCTGTTTCCAAATAATAAATGCTATTCTCTGCAGCAAAGAGCACACAATACATTTTGTTCCACAAAAGGGCAGGCCAAATCAGTTTCTGCCCAGACTCAGTCAACCAGATTTATGAATGAAATGGCTATAATTGTATCGAAACCTAGTGTGAAAGTGGGCGTGACCAGCCTTCCGTCACTGCAAGGAGTTTGGTATTACAAATCAATACAGAAACCTCAGTTCTTCTATTTCTTTTTCAAATAAAACCTATGAATACAAATGAAATGTTAAAAAAACATGGTACGAGAAATGGTAAAATGTGATATATGTCCCATTTTCAGATTGCCTATCCTTTAGAGAGGAATACCAGAGGAACTTCTGAACATTCAGGATGATTTGTCCGGTCCGGATCCCTTGGAAGAAATTGAGATGGCGCCTGAAAACACCAATCCTTCCAGATTTGAGAAAGTTTCTGATGATTTGCTGACAAACTTGGCAAATCAGCGTCACGAAATGTTAAAAAAAACATGGTACGAGAAATGGTAAAATGTGATATATGTCCCATTTTCAGATTGCCTATCCTTTAGAGAGGAAAATTCGGAATTTGAACCCTTACCAGTGAAATACTACTCCGTCGCTTCTATGCTGAAGTCCGAAAGAAAGATAGCAAAGAGTATAGCAAATCTGCCCTTGTCAACTTACGGGCAGCTATCAACCGACATCTTACAAGCCCGCCATATAACAGGGAAAACAACATAATTCATGACCGGCCCTTCCAAGCAGCTAACTAGGTCTTCAAGGCGATGTGAAACAGATGAAGCGAGATGGCAAGGACGTCGCTGTCTATAAAACTCCGCTTGGTCAAGGGAATATGTCCAAACTTCATCAGTCCAGTCCCAGCACTCCTACACAGAGTGTCATTATGTTGCATTATGTTGCACTTCGGCAGGCGAGACCAAGAAGGCCTGCAGGAGGGCCTGCGCGATCTGAGGATGCGCCATTTAATCCTCGTCACAGATGACGAAAATAGGTCCTACTATACAATGTCAATCAATGAGACAGATGAAACACGAGAAAACGAGAAACCCAGAACGATTGTAGGATGAACACAGTCACTGACGACCCCACTTTGTCCAGCTGCTTCTCTAACAAAGTATCTGTGTAATTCAGATCCAGGTAGTAAAGATCTCTTCGTATGCACCATCAAATCTGATAGTCTATCTGATAGTGATGCCGTGTGACCGGTCATAGAAACGAAGCAAGTCTCCGATCTTACGTTAGTGGCCCTTCTAACAAACAACGACAAGAATTTTCTCACATTCTTCACTCTGCAAGTTCAAATGCACGACCAAATGAATCAAATTCAGCTCAATGCAATTCCATCTGAATCTGCCCCACACGCACAACCGTCAACTCTTCAAGTTGCAGAGTATCTTGGCTCTACTGGACCATCAACAGCAGGTCAGTCCGAACAAATGGCTTTGTCGTCATCTGTGAGTCACTTTTCTCTGAAAATCTTCTGTGTTTTCTTGTGACCTTTTCAGTGGGGCACATTTTTTGAGTACCTTTAATTTGAACCTGCAATGTAACACAAACCTCAACTGAATACGCCTTGCTTACCTTGATTAGGTCTTCCTTATTATTATTCAACTTATTGAAGTTATGAAATCACATAACTTATGAAAACATACTGAAAATGGAAGTGACTGGGGAAAAAAATATTTAATGTTCTTGGATTGAAATAAATGATGACGAAGAGACGATTTTTTTGGCGGCATTTTCTACACGAACACTAGGGAGGGGTCTACAAATTCAGATCAGTCAGAACGGTATCGCTACTCACCATAAATTTCCCAAATGTGCAATCTCGTGAATCAGGAAACGGTACGTAGATAGATTCGTCTTTGTTGTAATACTACAACAAACATCCAGGCAGTCCTTTACAAAAAATGTCAGTGTTGTACGACACCGGTACCTTTGTCCAACTGCCGCATCATAACATGCACACACTCGCTTTAAAATAAATAGGTCAAAGCCTTCAGCACGCGCTAGCCCGGCACCCGTGTGCTTTGCGGTGGGAGGTAAGCGGAACAGCCCCGCTCGGCAAGAAAATATACTGGGTGCTCTCTGCTGATCATTTCCCCATTTTATTATCATTTCTGGTTAGAAATGGATTTAAAACCTCCATATCGGTATTTGTAGTGTACTAATTCATCGCTGGGACGTTTTTCATACCTCGTCAAAACCCCTCGATTGCTTCGCAATATCGGGGTTTTGATTCGCAATCTCGGGGTGTTGACTTGGTATGAAAAACGTTCCAGCGGTAAATTAGTACACTACAAATACCTCTATATCTTTAACAAAACATGGTCTTCAGAGCGTTTACTTAAAAATTCCCAAGCAGAAACACTGTGGATAGAAGTCTAAAACATATTGATACGGGCAGTTTATTACATGTTCAATTTCATGTTTATGATGTGTTCGACGATGTGGGAGATTCATATTAGGTTTTGGGCAGACTGCAGTGGCGTTCTAATCGACCATGTACACACCTATTGAAACATAAACTAATAAAAATGCGCAAACCGCCATTCATAAATTCTGCAAAGCTGTGCACAAAAACACCAAATGTGTCTGGATTAGCAATAAGTCTTAAACTGGGAGAACTATAATAAGCTAAACAAGTGCATGTAGCTGAAAACACACTACATGAAGAATTAAAAAACGCTGTAAAATAAAGACCTATAGTGCAAGTCAATATATCACCCTAGGCATATGGAAAACGAAAAGATTGTGTTCCACCAAGCGGAAATGTGTGGCATTTTTAATGGCAATTATACTATTAACTTCAATGACCATGATGACATTGACCCTACTTTTACTTTCGATCATTAATCTCACCAGAGTATTTTAAAAATTAAAAGTCTATAAAACGATTGTAGTGAGAGCTTTTCTTTCAAATCGATTTCTGTCTGTAATATGGAGGCTCATGATTATAAATGTAAAGGAATTTACGACCTGGAAATATATACCACCACAAAATGGTTAAACCTGGTCCAGCTCATCACTTTCATTGACAGTAAATGTATAGCAGAGATCTTAAAACATGACAATAAATGTATAGCAAATATATTAAAACACGGCAATCTCGTCCCTACTTAAAAAAATGCCCAACATCGAATTATTGTCACAGCAGTATCTCACCTTGTCCTCCAGATTCTATTATGGGCCATTGTTTATTTCATATCTCAATGAACGGTATATTTGTTTTTTTATAAAAAAAAAATGTGACGTCTACATCTATATTGACGATAATACTCTGCAGCCAGCTACAGAGACGTAAATCATCAACATCAGCATAGCCGATGAATCTGCTGTCGCAGCGATTGAGCGATTTACCTCCAATCACATGTGTGCCAATGGTAATAGATTAAAGGACTCTATTGCCGTGTGCATCCCGTTGCCCTCAATCCGTCCTACACAGTACGGGTGAGAGAGCTATTTTGGACGAGAGCTATTTTGGACACTTCCTGTCGTTCCATGCACAGCTTTCATGAATATAAACAACTTTAAACATATTTGAAAAGGAAGTTGAAACTCATCAGTTTTCAAAATTTAAGCCATCTAGAGCATTTTTTTTGGTCAAAAAATCAAACTTGAAAAAACAAATCAACTAATTTTCGCTTCAAATTTTGACGACGAATTCGGTTTTCTGAGCACACGAATTCACCAAATTTATTTTACATACATTGCATTTATCAAGGAGATACTTTTTTTCAATTCTATGTATCAATTTTGGCAATTGGCACTACGTGAATTAAACGCGCAAGGAATTTGCAGCGAGAGCGCTCCTGCTCTCCAGGCATTTTCATTGGCAGTTGTTGGTTTGTTTGGTGCCAAGGTGGTATCTGAAATATCCTATCATTTTTCGCGATAAAAATTATTTTAAATTCATAAACATATGCCAATGAAATAAACAGTATAAGGATAATTAGTTCATGACTTATCTGATCAATTATAGGTTGAGAAAAATAATACCATTTGACTGTCCAAAATTCCTCCCTCCCTGGTACTGCTGACATGCTAATTCTGTTGATCTCTCAATGCTCTGAGATCAGTTCTGAGTAGCAGATGTCTGATGCCAAGTTTGATCCCAAAACGTCCAATATCTTGGAAATTACTCGAAAATAACCTCTAAAAAATAGCTCATTTGGCTCCAATACTCCTCGGCTATCAGTCATTGTCTACACCCAGCAAGCATGCTGCATTATATATCATCAGTGTATTTTTAGAACTAGATTAACAAAAATGTTATCTAGTACGGTTGACTGTAGTTCTCTCATATGAGAAATGCACATGAAGTTGGGCAAGGTCAGCTTTTGCCAAGGCCTTAATTGACTGGAAAATTTTGCACCGAGGTTCTGGTAACTTTCTTTCTAATGTCTGCACTTTGCTTCTTAGTCTCGACATTGCTATTTTATATTTCGTTATTTCGTTATCTGAAATTTGAATATGAAAATTCAGATCATTCATGCCAATGATGTGCTCGATGGGGGCATGTACATGTACTAATATATTTTGTACACATCTGATCAGATTCTAAATAAATGGCTTCAACATATTTACCTTCATGGAAAATGGCTTGGT